>RJWT010001534.1:0-47479 GCA_004365215.1 Cuniculus paca
GAGCTCTGTAGGGACAGTGCTGGAGCATGCAAGGGCTGCATGGGCAGCCCTGGGCCTCACGAAGGAAAAACAGCTAAACATGGGCAAAGCCAGCCTACAAAGCTGAAGAGAAAGTGTCATGGCGCATATTCTTTGTACAAACTTGCCACGAGAAGCACAAGAAGAAACAGCCGATGCTTCTGTCAACTTTCCAAAGCTTTCTAAGAAGCTCTCAGAAAGGTGGTATACCATGTCTGCAAAAGAGAAAAGAAAATCTTCTTAGAAGACATGGCAAAGGCCAGCAACTCATTAGGAAAGAGAAACAAAAGCTTAAACTCCTCCTACAGAGAAAACAACAAAGAAGTTCAAGGAACCTTTGGTATGCAAGAGGCCTCTGTTGACCTTCTTGTCCTATCCTGAGTGTCACCCCAAATCAAAGGAAAGCATTCCTGCCTATCGATTGGTGGTGTTCTTACACATCAATTGTGAGATGTGGTGGAGTAATACTGCTGCGAGTGACAGGAAGCCTTAAGAAGGCTAATCAGCTGCAGGAAAAATGGAGAAAAAGTATTGCTGCTTGCTGAGCTAATGGAAAGCCTGACATGGGGGGAAAAAAAAAAGACAAGAGAGCTGAAAAAAGCAAGAAAAAGAAGGAAAAGGAGGAAGAAAAAGAGAAGAAGGAGAAAGAAAAAGACCAGGAAGAAGATGGTTCCACTGGGCACGGTGGCTACTAGGGAGACTAAAGTAGGATAAACACTTGAACCCAGGAGTTCAAGGCCCCTGGACAACATGGCAAGACCCTGTCTCAAGACAAAAAATATAATACTTAAGGGGGTTCTAGCACAATTTTTTCTCATCTATAAAGCATGTAAACCACTCCCTGCACAAAACTTTCTCCTTTTAAACAAAAAAGCTTAAATGTAAGGCTGTGTAAGATTTGTTTTTAAATGGTTCAGTATTCTTTTTTTTGTATAGTTAACACACTACCAAATATGTCTTTAGAAAGCCCTGTCCTGGCAGTATTTTTAGTGGCCTCTACATCGCTTGTTACGGAATGAGGGTCATAAATAGGCATGGAGGGAACCAGTGCCACGCACAGGCTGCCGGTGGAATGGGGACAGCGGATCCAAGCCTTTTCCCATGAGTCAGTGCCATTCATGGACTGCAGGTGGAGAGAACAAGGCCCTGCCAGGAAACAAGGTCTGCCTGTGAACCAGTGCCATGCACAGGCCACCGCCAGCAGGGAGACAGCCAGATCCCAGCCCCTTCCAGCTCCTGGGCTAGCAAACGAGAAGTACCAACCCACCCCCCACCCCCTGTAAGCAGCCAGCTGATCCGGAGAAACACAGGCTGTGATGATAGCTATCCAGGTGAAATGCAGTTGCATGCCTGTGGTGCTTTGATGTTTCACTGACCTTGCAGGTCTAGGGCCAGTGGTCTGATCATCTGTTCAGAAGATAGCGGTATGCAGTGTGGCATCTAGGGGGGAATCTCCTTCTGAGGATGGTAGCCATTGTTGAATCCCTATAGTCTTGTTTTGAAGTCCTATATCATTTTCATTGTTTTGTTGGGTTGGGTTTTATTCTCTTTTGTTTTGTTTGAATAAGTTATATCCTATGGCATGAGCAGCTATTTCAAAGATAGCAAGATATATAATGGTAGCCATTTTGGATTTACTATTGTCTTGTTTTGAAGTCCTTTACTGCATCCATTGTTTTGTTTTTATTGTTTCCATTCTGTTCTGTTTTGTTTGAGTTTTACTATGTGCGAAGGTATCTGCAGCTATTTTGAAGACAACAAAAGGCATTATGGTAACTATGGTTGACTTCATAATGTTTTGAAGTCCTGTATCACTTACACTGGTTCATTTTGATTGGTTTTATCCTCTTTAAAATAAAAAATAAAATAAAATAAATTGGCATGGAAATTTAAAGTAGGTTATGTTGATACACAGCACAAATTAGTTGTACATTGGGAATTGGCAGTGTTCTTGTTTCTGTTTTAAATTGGCTCTGATGTGGCTTATACAAAATAATTCTGTAACAGAATATTACCCAATAATTGCAAAAAATGTTGCAGCTCTTTTGTTGATGTTCTGAATGCTTTTTTTTTAAATGTTAAAGAGTCTATTCCATTTTCATGATTATGGACATTATATGGTAGGCAAACAAGGCAAATAAAGCAAGCACATTTCCCCTCCATTCAACCAGATGCAGAATTTTGGCTTTTTTTTTGAAAGACAGGTTGACTCAATTCATTGAGTTGAAAGCTGGCAACACCAAATCTCTGTAATAGGTGGTTCTTCTATAGACACTGCAAATATCCTGATTCCTCAACTACACTATGAGCTCTGCAATGGTGTTACTTCAACATCTTTGAAGCTTTCATGTCTTAATTAGACACCTGGAGGCAGAAAATGTTAAAAGCTGTCTTCCTCTTTGCTAACCCAGGTCACCTGCAAACTTAACTATTAGTCACTGTATAAAAATAAAACCGTGCTCCCAAGCATTGATTGAAAATGTTGTGCTTGGATCTCTTTGGAGTATTTACTCCCTGAGAGAGAAAAAAGAGGTCATAACCAAATGCTTTCACAATGACCCCAGTACAGTGTAATGTCTTTGCAGCAAAATCTAGACATCAGGCAACCTTGATCGTCTTGATTAGTTTATCATTATTTATACCGATATATTTAAAGCTAATTCCAGACCATGTATTGCAATCATAATCTCAAGAAATTGTTCAATTTTAGCACACTGAATTCCTGCAAGATGCCAGAACAAGTGAAAAATCACCTAAAGCAGAGTGACAGTTCATCATTTACAAGTGAGGAAAACATCAAGAAAGAAATAAAACTCCTCCCTCCTCAACTCATCAATCCCATGGCCATTTTCAGGGCCTTAGTTGACAAAATCCAGAGTCCTCGATTTCCTGATGCAGAATCCATTTTCAAGGTCAAGAAAAATCTTCGGGCTTTTCTCTGCCATGGCCCATGAACTCCAGTCCTTCAATAGGAATTTCTTTCCCCTTTATTGCTTTCTGAACGCACTGCTGGTAGTGCTTGAAGAGATCAGTGTACGGGTCCCCAGAACTGTCCCTCTTGAGAAACTTCTCGGCAAATCAGCGACTGAAGCACTGATCTACTTGCGCTTCATATTCGTGCAAACAGCATCACTCAGGATGACGCTGTTCATCGTGAATGCTTTTAAATAAATTTTTTAATTTAAGAAAAAAGAAAGAAGTCATAGGCTGGGGTGATGGAGGAGACTGTCAGAAAAGTTGTCAGGTGAATTCTTGAAGGAAGGTTAGGTAGGAATCCTAAATTAGATTCCAGCTACTGTGGTTCACAGGCCACATCCCTGCTCCAAGGTCCTGGACACCTGCCCCTGCTACTCCACTGCAGTCCCTTCATACCTGTGCACCTAGTATAAACTACAAAGGCAAAAGCTTCTTTCTCATTCATTTTTCCATTTCTAGACACTGAGGATGAAATGTAAGTAAAATAGACAGTGGAGGAAGCAGATATTAGTTAAGCAATCACACAAATAAGTATCTAGTCATAAAATATCAACATAGCTAGAAAGATACAGGTGCTGTGAGAGCTTGTAACAGGGCATCTGAGATAGGGATGTAGATCTATGCAGAATTAAGGCAGAAGAAGCCATAGAAGGTTACAGGCAGTGAGAAACGGTCATTCTTTCTCATTTCCAAGACTGCCAACAAGATAGAATGGAAAACTATTTACCAACTACCTGCTATATGTGAGGCACTCTATGAAAATGCAATCTCATTCCATCCTACTACATCCCTGCAAGCTAAGTGCTAATGTCCTCTTAGACGGATATAAAGCTAGCTCAGAGAAACTTAACTCAGCCAGGTTCACAGTAGCAGGTAAGTGGCAAAGCCTGTATTTGACCCCAGTTTCAGCTGTATTCAGACCCATACTCTTGTCATAATATGACACTTCAGTAGGCATTTAAGAGATGTCTCTTTCACAAGTGGACAGCTTAGGTCAGTCTGATAGTCTTGGACAGTCTCAGAACCTACTACGGTCTTTTTCTTTCCTTCAGAGGATTGTATAGTCTGTAAATGGGCAAAGGATGACTATGACAGAATGTTGCTTTCCTGGTCTTTCTGTTAACCCTAAATTAACCAAGAAAGAAGAGGATCCATCCTGGGTAGTGTGCCCACTGCCTAGACCTCTGGGAGAAGGTCTCTTGACAATCAGAGCTTGCATTTGGCTTGTTTAGGCTTGAATCCTTCGTGACCCATTCCTTTTCTCCCCATACATTTGGGTGACTTTGCAGCCCTTGGTTAACTATTGGCCCAAGTAACAACTGGCACTGATCACTCCAGCTGCTATCTTTATTTTGCCTAATTATGACCTTTGATGAAGAGGCTAAAAATTTGCTCTCCTACATCCAGACAGATCTTCAGGGGAGGTTATCCAGGCTCAGGCTAACAATAACACATGGGTGAGGTGGATCAAGATTATTGAAGGTAATACTGCAGGTTTAGCATTCTCTAGTGATTCTGGGGAGGCAAGTCTAAGGTTGGGGACTAGAGATGATATTTAAACTTGTGTGTCTGATTTATATCACTTAAGATTGTGGTCTTGAAGTGCAGCCATTTTCTTATGAACAACTCAAGCTTATCCTTCTTTATGAAAGAGTAGTACTCCACTGTATATAAATACCACAGTTTCTTTATTCCTTCATCTTCTGATAGGCATAAGGACTATTTCCAAGATTTAGCTATTATAAATTGTACTGCTATAAGCATGGGTATGCATAAATCGCTGGGACATGATGTTTTTAATTTTCAAGAAGATACCTACAAGGGGAACAGGTGGTCAAATAGAGCCTCTGGTTTTAGTTTTTTGAGGAGTTGCCATACGTATTTCCATAGTAGTTGTACCAGTTTACAGTCCAACCAACAGAGGAGAAAGATTCTTTTTTCCCCACAACTGCACAAACATTTGTTATTAGTCAATTTCCTGATGATAGCCATTCTTTCTGGAGTGAGATGGAATCTCAGTGTTGTTTTAATTTGTACTTCTCAAATGATCAGTGATGTTGAGTATTTTTTCATATATTTATTTGCTATTTGTACTTCATCTGAGAAGTGTCAATTTATTTTAGATGCCCATTTTTGGATTGGGTCTTTAAATTTGGGGGGAGGTCTGGTTTTTGGTTGTTTTGTTTTGTTTAGTTCTTCATATTTTCTAGATAGTAGTCCTTTGTCTGAGGAATAGCTGGTAAAATTTCTTCCCATTCTGTGAGGTGCCTCTTCACCACATTGGTGGCTTCTTTTGTTGTGCAAAAGCTTTTTAAGCAGGACATGGTGGTGCACACCTGTAATCCCAGCACTCGGGAGGCTGAGGCAGGAGGATCCTTGCAAGTTTGAGACCAGCCTGGGCTACAAAGTGAGCCCAAGGCCAGCCTGAACTGCATAGTGAGACCCTGTCTCAAAAAGACAAAAAAAAATCTTTTTAATTTGATATGATTCCAGGTATTGATTCTTTGTAATATTCCCTGTGCAATTAGGGAGTTTTGTTCATAAAGTTTTTGCCTACTCCTATATCTTCT
This sequence comes from Cuniculus paca, assembly GCA_004365215.1. Classification (NCBI taxonomy): domain Eukaryota; kingdom Metazoa; phylum Chordata; class Mammalia; order Rodentia; family Cuniculidae; genus Cuniculus; species Cuniculus paca. The sequence continues at coordinate 5,565 of RJWT010001534.1, forward strand.
AGAGTCTTACCTATTCTATCTTGAAGAAGATTAAGTGTTTTTGTATTGAGATCTTTGATTCATTTCAATTTAAGTTTAGTGCAAGGTCAGGATATAGGTCTAGGTTCAGTTTTAAGCATGTGGAAAGCCAGTTTTCACAGCACCATGTATTGAAAGGCTATCTTTTTTCCAGTGGAAGTGGGTCCTTCGTCATAGATAAGGTAGCTGAGCATAGTTGGAGTTATTTCTGCATCTCGTATTCAGTTTCGTTAATCTTCAGATCTGTTCGTTTTTGTTTGTTTTTTGTTTTTTATTCTTTTTTGCTAGTAACACAGTAGCTTTGTAGTATAACTTCAAATCAGGAATTGTAATGCCTCCTCCCTTGCCCTTGTTGCCCAGAATTGCTTTTGCTATTCTACATCTCTTCTAGTTCAATATGAATTATGCGATTATTTTCTCTAGTTCCATGAGGTATGCTATTGGTATTTTAATTGGGATTATATTAAATCTGTATAACAGTTTTAAAAGTATGTTGATTCTGTGTGTCTAAGACTGGGGATACCCTTCCATTTTCTGATATCCTTTTTTATTTCCTTTTTCAGTGTACTTTAGTTTTCAATATACAGGTCTTTCACTTCCTTTGCTAGATTGATTCCTAAGTGTTTCATTTTTCTTGATGCTGTTGTGAAAGGTGTTGTTTCCCTAATTTCTCTCTCAGTGAATTTGGTATTCATATACAGGAATGCTACTGATTTTTGAGTGTTGACTTTGTTTCCTGCTATGTGCCAAATTTGATTATTAATTCCAGGAATCCTTTGGCAGAGTTTTTGGGGTCTTCTATGTCATCCACAAATACTGATAATTTAACTTCTTCCTTTCCTATCTGTTAGATGTCCTCCCAAAGCCTCATGTAGTCACAGGTGGGGTTTTCTCAGAGATGGCTGAATCCAGAGTGTGTGAGGCTGAGATTCAATGTGTGTGATTAATGAATCAGTCCATCGATTGGTCTGGCACCACCCTAATTCTGGTAACCTCGTGAAAGTATAAAAGGGCCAGAAAGAAGCTGCTAAGGCCCCTTGCTTGCTTTACTACCTTCTGCCTGCTATGAACTGTTTCTTCTCTGCAATGCCTGTCTACCATCCAATCTGCCTATGGACTGAAACCTCTAGAAACTGTGAACTAAATAAACGTTTCTTCCTTTAACTTTGGGTGTCAGATATTTTGTCCCAGTAATAAGAAAAGGAACTGAAACACTATTCATATCCCTTTTATTTATTTATTTCTCTTATCTATTCTCTGGCTAATGTTTCTAGAACTGTACTGAACAGGAGTGGTGATAGTGGGCATCCATGTCTTGTTCGTGATTTTACAGTGAAATCTTTCAGTCTTTGACCATTTAGTATGCCATGGGCTGCTGGCTTGTCATAAATGGCTTTTTATCAGATTAAGATGAAGAACTTCTAGTCCAATTTTCTGTAGGGCTTTTTTTTAATCTGATGGATATGGACTTTGTCAAATGCTTTTTCTGTGTCTATTGAGATGATCATATGGTTATTGTCTTTGGTTCATTAATGTTGAATCCTACTTATTCATGGTGTATAATCTTGATGATTTGCTGCATTCTGTTTGTCAGTATCTTATTGAGGATTTTTGCATTTATGTTCATTAAGGGAATTGGCCTGTATTTGTCTTTTTTGGTTGGATCCTTCTCTGGTTTTGGTATCACGGTAATGCTTTCTAACAGGAATGGGTTTGGGAGTATTGCTTCCTTTTCGATTTCATTAAAGAGTTTGAGAAGTAGTGGCAGTAAATCTTTGAAGTTCTTGTGGGATTTAGCAGTGAATCCATCAGAACCTGAGCTTTTCGTTGTTGTAGGTGGTGGTGGTGGCAGTGGCGGTGGTGGTGATAGTTTTTTAATTGCTGCTCTGATTTCATTGACTGATACTGGGTTATGTAGGATTTTTATATCTTCTTGATTCAGCTTCAGTAATTCATATGTATCTAGGAATCTGTCTGCCTTAATTACTTTTCTCTCATTGCTGAGACAAAATTACCCAATGCCCAAAATTAAGGAAGGAAAGGTTTTTTTAGCTCACAGTTTGTGGAGGCTTCAGTCCATAATCAGCTGGTTGCAAGGCAGGATGACATGGCACAGGGGCAACAATTCAAGGTGGCAGAAGACAGCAAAAGCAACAAGAGCGAAAGGGGGAGAGCAAGCCTCTTTTCCTCCCTTATATTATATGCAGGTTACCCTCCCCAGGTGGGTGTAGCACTCACATCATTTCCATGCCCCCCTCTTGCACAGGCTCAGGATGTTTACAAAATGAGGGCCGTGGCTGAGTCACTTAGTTAAACTTCTAAACTTCTTAAATTGACACAATGAACAACATCCTATAGGGGTAAGGGTATGTCTTCCACACCCTAGGATGTAGAACTGCTGAGTTACTTAATTACCTCTCAAGCTGGCACAATGTATTAACCATTCCACTGTCCATTTCTTTTGAGTTTTCCATCTCATTGGGGTACAGGTTCTCAAAACAGGTGTTGATGATTTTCTGTATTTCTGCAGGATCTATTGTGATTTCACCATTTTCATTCCTAATTGCTTGTATCGGGGTCTTTTCTTTCTCTTTTTTGATAAGGCTAAAGGTTTGTCTGTTTTATTGACTCCTAAAGGACAAACGTGAATTCCTTGATTCTTTATGTTACTTTCTTAATCTCAATTGCATTAATTTTTGCTCTGATTTTTGTAATCTCCCCCCTCACATGTGCTTTTGGTTTAGCTTGCTCTTCTTTTTCTAGAAGTTTGATGTTCAACATTAGGTTATTTATTTGAGATTGCTCTGTTTTTATGATTTGGGAAGTCACTACAATAAATTTCCCTCATAACTGCTTTCATTACAATCACAAGTTTCAGTATGTTGTACTGCATTTAATTAATCATTTAATTAATCATCTAATTGTAGAAGCTGTTACACCCTCCTGGTTGTTCAGGAGGGTGTTATTTAGTTTCCACGTGTTTATGCAGTTTTTATGGTTTCTTTTGTCATTTATTTTCAATTTTATTGCACTATGATCTGACAATATGCATGGGATAATTTCAATTCCTTTGCACTTACTTAAGCATGTTCTATGAGCTAATATGTGGCTTATTTTGGAGAAAGTCACATGTATCTTATTGTTGGGTGGAACACTGTAGATATCTACTAAGTCCATTCGTTCAAAGGTTTGATTCAGCTCTAATATTTCTTTGTTGATTTTTTTTTGTCTAGTTGATCTATTTGTGACAGTGGTGTACTGAGGGCCCCTATTACAACTGTATTTGTGTTTATCTGACTTCTCATATCCTTTAGTGTTTGTTTTATATAGTTGGGTATGTCAGTATTTGGTGCATGTATATTTATGATAGTTATCTCTTCCTTTTGGGTTGTTCCTTTAACAAGTGTGTAGTGACCCTCTTTGTCTCTTCTGATAAGTCTTGGCTTGGAATCCTCTTTGTCTGCAAATAGAATAACTGCCCCTGCTTTTTTTTCTGGGTTTCTGTTGCATGGAATATATTTTTTCATCCTTTGACTTTCAGTCTATGAATCTGTTTCTGAGTTAAATTATTTCCTGTATGCAGCATGTTGTTGAATCCTATATCTTAATCCATTCTGCCAATCTGTTTCTTTTGATTGCTGACTTGGAACCATACACACTGATAAGTTATAAGTGACATGCATTGATTTATCTTTGTCATATTATTTTCTTGTTGGTCTGTGTAACTGCTTGCCTTGCCTGGTGTATTTATTCTTTTAGGATTCATGAAATTGTTGTCTTCATTGTCTTGTACTAGACTATCTTTTAGAACTTTTGGAGTGCTGGTCTGGTGGTCATGAATTTCTTTAGGTGTTCTTTATTATGGAAGTATATTATTTCTTCATCAATTTTGAAATACAATTTTACAGGGCACATCAAAATGAGTCGGAGGTTGTTTTATTTTAGGACTTAAAATACTTCAAGTTTTCCTTGACTGAATGGTTTAAGAAGTCTGCTGTGATTCAGATGGATTTTCCTTTGTAGGTAATTTTTTTCTCCAACAGCTTTTAATATTCTGTTCTTGTGTTTAATTTCTGGAATCTTGACAATTATATGTCTTGATTTTTTTTTCTGATCATGGCTAATCAAAGTTTTATACATCTCACTTATCTTTATATCAAATTCTTTTTCTGTGCTTGGAAAGTTTTCTGCTATTACTTCTGCAAACAGATTTTTCATGTCCTTTGTGTTTTGTTCTGATTTTTCACTGATTCTGATTAATCTTATGTTGTTCTTCTTTGCATCATCTAACAGCTGTTTGCTTGATTTTTCATGGTGCTTTGCTATTTTAAAGAAGTCTTTCATTTGATGATCAGTAACCACAAACGTCTTCTAGATCTGATATTCTATCTTCTCATTGGTTGATTCTGCTGCATGTATTTTCAATAAAATTTCCTGGATATCTGTTTTAATCCATTTTATGGAATCCAGCTCTTTCTTATGTTGGGCATTTATGGTTTCCATCACTTTCCCAAGCTCTTCGATTATTTTTATCTATATCTACACTAGATTCACTAATCATGTCCTTCATTATGGTCCTCATCTCTTTAGATTATCTGTGTAATTGTTTCTGATTTTTTTTCTAGAGACTCATTCATCTCCTTTGTTACAACCATTTCAGAAATTTCAGCTGAGTGACTTTGGATTTCTTTCACCTCAGTGCACCCTGGATTTGCCTTAAGTGTACTGGAAGTCTGGAGTTGCAACTTGAGTCTGTGTATTTTCATTTTCTATTTTTTAATTTGTTTTCTGCATTGATGCTTACAAATTGCTTTTCATAGATAGCTTTATCACTAGTATCAAGACTTCTTTAGGAAATGACTACTTTTTAGAGATGTCATCTAGGCATAGCTGGCTTTTGGCTTTTGAGTCTGTGCCAAGATCCTGCCTCTTCAGTTTATTAGGAATGAGACATTGCTGCCTGTTTGGCCTAGTACCCAATTATTTTTTTTTAATCTTTTTGACACAGGGTCTTATTATGCAGTTCAGACTGGCCTTGGGCTCACTTTGTAGCCCAGGCTGGTCTTGAATTCGCAAGGATCCTCCTGCCTCAGCCTCCCAAGTTCTGGGGTTACAGGAGTGTGCCACCATGCCTAACCTCTAGTACCCAATTCTTTGGTCCTGGACTATGGCATTGTTTATGTCCCCCAGACAATCTCAGAATTAACCTGCAAGGAAAACCAACTGATCATAACAACTATGTAACTTTGGCTACAGTAGGACAATTAGCAATAATGATAGGATCAATTATGGTCTAGAAAATGACAAAGTGTGATAACTGTTAATTTTCCACCTTTAATCACTAGTACAAGATTTACAATTATATAACAAAACCTAAAACAAATCAGAAAATTATATACAGTAAATATTCACTCAACGGAGCAATTATACCTTCAGAGGAGAAAATTTAAAAGGGAAAACAGGAAAAAATAGAGAAATAAAAGAAGAGAAAAAGATTAGAAACAAGGTTGATGCATAAAGGAAGATTACTCAAGCTTTGGGAAACTAGTGAAGAAGACAGGAGGGAAAGAAAGAAGGAAAAACCAAAGCAAGAATAAAGCATTAAAAAAAAAACCAGAAACAATGTTAACTCATGAAAAACAATCAAGAAATCAAAGCAAATTTTATAAAAAAGAAACCAAATGCAAAGAGAAAATAAAAAAGAGAGATTTCTCTTTGATTCCAAGCCTGTAGTTATCTTCTGGGGTCTACAGTTTTGTGGTAGTGTCCAATTCATCATGTGACTCTGCAGTCACTGGTAGATAAAGGAGGCAGACAGAGCCCAGATCCATGCTGGATAATTCTAGCAAGCCTGCAGCAGGATTAGGGTGGGCTACCAATTCTGGTGTTTTCAACTCCATAGAAGTTCAGGCTGATCTTGACCTCTGGTTTAGGATTGGGGCCTGAGTCGTTCAGCCTACAACTCTCTGGGTGTCTCTTCTCAGCCTGACCATGGCTCCCTGACTCTGGACATCTCCTGCAGTTGTCCCTCACCCAGTCACTGTGTGATTTCCCACAGTGGGACTGGAAAATAACAAGTCAGGGAAGAAAAGAAGGAGGGGAGTGGATCCCCAGGACCCAGGAAGGATTTGAAGGGAAATTTGGAGCCCACAAGGAAAGTGAAGAGACAGACCACAACTCAGAAAAAGAGAGAGGAAAACTACATTTTCTCCCTGGCTCCTGGTTCATGGCACAAAAGAGGAGGCTCGAATCTACAGGAAACATGGAGGGCAAATCACTGTGAGATTTCAACACTGGGAGCCCTGACATGAAGCTAACCCATGGCTACTCTGAGTCCTGGGTTCAGTTGACCCTTCCCTAAAATGATGTCTGGCCAGGAACCCTCTCCAGATGATATGGCAGTCTCTTGCCCAGGAGTCACTCACCAGCTCTTGTAGCACAAGAGGCAGGAGAATTGCAAGTTCAAAGCCAGCCTGAACAATTTAACAAGCTTGTCTCTCAAAAGTTAAAATATAAAAATTAGGGATATAGCTCAGTAATAGAACATTTGCTTAGCATGCATGAGACCTTGGATTCAATCCTATCATATATATATATATACACACACACACACACACTTGAAGAAATAGTCTAAAAACTTTCTAAATTTGATATGAAATGTTAATCCAAGGAGCTCAACATATATCAACATGATAAACTCGAAGAGATCCACACCTAAAAATACCATAATCAAACTTTTAAAAGACAAACAGTAGAATCTTAAAAGCAGCAAAATAAAAGTGATTCATCCCAATACAAAAAAATCTTCAATGACACTGAACTGATTTTTCATAAGAAACCAGAGAGGGTAGAAGACAGGGATGTAGCATATTCAAAGTTCCAAAAGGGGAAAAAAAAAAAAGCTGTCAGAGCCGAGCCTGGTGGCGCATGCCTGTCATCCCAGCACTCCGGAGGCTGAGGCAGGAGAATCGGTGCAAGTTCAAGACCAGCCTGGGCTACAAAGTGAGCTCAAGGCCAGCCTGAACGACATAGTGAGACCCTGTCTCAAAAAGAGAAGGGCCGGGGATCTAGCTCAATGGCCTAAGCATCTGCCTGGCAAGCGCAAGGTCGTGAGTTCAATCCCTGGTGCCGCAAAAAAAAAAAAAAAAAAAAGCTGTCAGCCAAGAATTCTATAACCAGCAAACTAGCCTTCAGAAACAAATGAGGAATTAAGATACTCCTTCATAAACGAAAGCAGAGTTTGTCACTAAGCCAATCTGACCTACAAAAAATACCAAGAGATTTGACTGGAGTGAAAATTCGAATATATGTGAAAACATAAAACTAAAGCAGCCCAGTAATGTATTATAAGGGTTTTTTCTATTTAATGTAAAAGAAAATTCATAAAGCAATAATCATAGAAATATACCTATATAAGTGGACAAAAATGCATAGATATGATTGTGATAACAGTTTAAAGAAGGGTGAAGAGTTGAAATAGATCCTTATAAATTAAGAGGTTAATGGTAATCTCTATGGCCATCACTAGGAAAACAACTCAAAATTACATAATAAAAGAAATGACCAAGAAATTAAAATGGTTCACCAGAGTATTTTTTTTCTATGAAAGCCTCACTCTCTGGCAGTCAGTGAAAAATGGGGAAGCTTAAATCCTGAGGAGGAGAGGTATGCGTCCTCCTTGCCCTTTCACCCCATGTTCTGCTAACACTTTAAAGTAAAATACCCAGCATTCCCTAGTTTCCCAGGGACATTCCCAAGTACTGTCATGGTTCTTCCCCACAACTCTGTGAAACAAACTTTGTCGGTGTTAGGAGTGAGAACTCTGAGGATCAGAGAGGTTAGGTAAGCAGCCCAAGGACATTCAGCCAGTTAAGCGTGACAGCTGGGACTAAAATGAGGTCTGACTCACTCAGGACTCTTTCCTCTGCAGCTCAGTTCAGGACTTGGCTATCAGAGATGCTGGCTTCCTTTTCCTTTGTTTCCTTTTATAACTTTTACTTGTGGAAAAATCAAACATATACCAAAGTGAAGAAATAGTAAAATGAACACCCACATATCCAGCACTCTGATTCAATGATTGTGGCCAATCTTGACCCATTCTACCCCCTCCCACTAATTCTTGCTTCTCCACTCATCATTCTGAGCCAAATCCTAAATATACCATTTTCACTATAAAAATGCATTATATATCTTTAAAATACTATAAAGATTGATTTTTTTCAAACAACCACAATACTCTTTTGTTGTTGTTGTTGTTGTTGTCAGTACTGAACATTGAACTTAGGCCTTCACATCCTCAACCCTTTATAAAAAATCTTTTTTAAGTCCATAAGTTGCTCTGGCTAGGCTTGAACTTGAGATGCTCCTGCATCGTCTTCCCAAAGTGCTGGGATAACTTTGGGAACTACCACACCTGGCTTGTAATCATATATTGAAAGATCTCAATTCCTCTGATTGTCTTTAAAAATCATTTTAGAGTTTGTTTGAATGTGGATCCAAATATTATTCATATATTTCCATTGGTCGATGTTTCTTAAGCCTCTCTTCATCTACGGGTTTAATCCATTTCTTTTGCCCCAGCAGTTTATCTGTTAAAATAAAACCAAAAAAAAAGAAAAAAAAAAACCTGGCTCATTATTAGTCCTGTAGTTTCCCAGAATCTGGAAACTGCAGCAATAAGATAAACTCAAAGAGATTACAGAGTCACTAATATGTTCTTGTAATACCTGTATTTCCTACTAATTAGAAATAAGATCTAGAGACTGCATCAGATTCAACTTTTTTACAAGAATATTTCATAGGTGCTATTATATGCTCTGATCAGCAAGTATATAAGAGTGGTTGCCTCCTTTTTCTCTCATGACATTTTATCTTTCTAACTTGGAGATAGCTTAAATGTCTGATACTGTGAGAATAGTTATGTAACTCCACTACAATGGAATTTCATGCAGCTATTACTGATGAGAGTTTTCAAAGAATATTGAATGACATTACTGGTCAGAGTTTTCAAAGAATATTGAACGACATGGAGAAATGTTTGTTGAACACTATTAAGAAAAAGTAGGAGTTGAAAATACATACACCATAAACTTAACAGATAGAAAAAAGACTAGAAGAAACCTCTGCAATTGTGTTTGTAAATACTATTATTATGGGTAGGAATTATGGAGGATTTTTCTTACCCTTTCTATATTTTTCAATTTTTGATAATGCATTTATATTATTTTTATGATACACAAAAATATTTCATAAAACTCCTATTTCTGTATGTAAAGTTGTAATTTATTTCTCTCAAGTCATCCAAAGAACCACAAAATGTTACCTTGAGGCAAGATTTAAACAAACTAAGCAGCATGACCATAGAACAAATTGCTGGTCAGCTTCTGGTTGGGCATAGTGTTTAATGTCTCCAAATGGTCATTTTGGTCACAAAATACAGCCTGCTAGTCACAGGGCATTAGTAAGAATGGAGACAGTTCATCAAAGGCCAGGAGAGCAGACCACTTGGCTCAGTGACCAGGCCTCAGAGCTTGGGTCTTTAGAAAGTCCAGTCTCACTGTCCTGGACCCTCCTCCAAATCACATAGCCACAGAAATGGCATCCTATGGACACTGGGGCAACGACAAGTGCGTCTAGCGGGGCTAGCCCAGGGCAGCAGCCTACCATAGCAGCATGCCTGAAGTGCCCTTTGCCAGGGCAGCAGTGCCAAACTACATGTTTGACTATGACAGAGAAAGAGGTGAGACTGCCACTTCTGATTTCAATCTTTGTCTCCTTCGTGGTCTAGGTTAACCTAGGGTGATGCTCTGAATGCAATAGGCATCAGACATTGATTCATAAGAAAAGATTAGATTTTAAAATCTTTGAGGTTCCTTTGCAGCTGTAACAGTCTAGTCTTTTCTGGAACTGTTTTCTTTCAAAGTCCAAGGACCACGTGAACTATACAAAGAGAGATATTACGTTTCTTCAACTGTAAGTAATCATGTAAATATATGTCTCTACATATATTGCATTGGATTGCAGTAGCAATATCACATATACAAATTCCACTCTTTGAGCTCAACCACTCAATGGTTTCCCACAAATCAGTTTGGCAATTCTTCAACCAACCAGTCTCAGCCTTGGTGTTCTTGCTTTCCTTTAAGTGAGTGCTTTACTTTAAATCTTTTTTCTTTTTATAAAGGTAGCACAAACTGATTATGGGTAAATAGGAAAACACAGAATGGTATTAATTAGAAAATTAAAATCTTAACCTGACCATTCAGAGATAACCACTGTCCAACTTTCTGTTGTATTTCCTCACACTACTTTAATAGTGTATTTACAGTTTTTACATAGTTGATATAATGTAGATCCAGTTTCATGCTGACTTTTTTACTTAACATTTTAATTATGGACATTTTCCCATATCATTATAGTTTCTTGTGGTATCTTTTGTTCTTTAACTTTCTGGGTTTTTTTTTTAAGCTAATTAATCAATCCACAATCATATACTGAGCTTCTACTATGTCCAACACAGGTACAGTGGAGCATTCCACAGCATGAGGGAATGGAAGACAAACATGTACAAAGCTTTCAGACCTGGCTAGGCAGGAAAGAACCCATGTGCATCTGACAAGTAGGAGAGAGATGATGGGTGATTCTGGCGATCATATTTTTCAGCCAAAACTTAGGCCACAAAATCTGACCAAAGTGACTTTAAGCTGTCCAACCTCTTTGTGCCTCAGTTTCCTCATCTGCAAATATCACTCTGCAAGTGTTTCTTGCATTTGGGGAACACAGAGGTATTTCAGGAGTTGTTGCTTGGTTGTCAAAATATTTGCATTTCTAGTACATTCTAACATAAGTGAAAAATATTTGAAATTTGAACTATCCTCAGAGATACAGAATAAAAGATCACTTTTATGCAGGCAAAAGGAAATGAGAAAGGAAGAGAGCCAGAAAAAGAGACACTTCTTCTAGCTAATGATCAGAGAGGAGCAGAGGCATGAAATGAACTTTAGAATATTCCTTAAAAATCATAACACTTTGATTTCATTCATAGTTCAACTACTGAAGAAAGGCACTTCATCTGACACCTCCCCACCCCCACAGACTATACAGGCCTGCCCAGCACCCAGCACCCAGCTACATAGAGAAGCACTCAGCTGACCTCTATGGGCTTGAAGGACACCAATAAACTTCCAGACCAGTTATTCCCCTCTTTATTTTTTAACCAGGAACAAATCCCTGGCTGAGCCTTGTGTTCCAGTGCAAACATTTTCCACCAACTTTTCAACACGGTGTAATTTGATATGGCAATGTCAGTAGAGGTCCAAATAGAACATACTTTAAACAGCGTTTGGTTTTTTGGCTCACAATGACAGAACATCTCTCCCAGAGACTATTCTCCTCATCCTTTGCATGGTTTGACAATGAGTAATTTTCTCATAAATTTTTTTTTAACTTGAGCAGCATTCTCTTAAAGAAAAAAAAAAAAAGACTAACAAAGTCCAGTCCTTAATCCTGCCTGATGTTGAAACAGTACTGCTGGGAAATGAGCACAGATTATAGAGTACCACAGTCCTGGGTTCCCCTCGGAACACTTTAATGAGGAGCTGGGGAGCTGCTCTCAGGGTAGAAGTGGTGGAAGCAGAGAAGCAAAGGAATAATTTAAGGATTAAGAAGAATAATGAAGCTGGGCATGGTGGCACACTAATCCCAGCACTTGAGAAGCTGAGGCAGGAGGATCGCTGTGAGTTCGAGGCCAGCCTGGGCTACAAAGTGAGTTCAAGGCCAGCCTGAACTGCATAGTGAGACCCTGTCTCAAAAGGACCCAAAAAAACAAAAGATGGGGGGTTATGAAAAGACTGGGTTCAGTCCTTTGAACCTGTCAACCCCCCACAACACTGTTATTAATAAGCCCCCAGTGGCTCAAGGTCACCTACAAAGGATGTAGGTAACCCCCTCACAATCAAGGCCCAACCTACCATTTAATTTCATCTCCAGCACTCATGTCTACATCTTGTAATGCCCTTCCTCCAACTCTCACCACTTGAGATGTCACCTTTCAGAGTCACCATATTCTAGAAAGCTTTTTCCATCCTCCTAGCTACAAGTTGATCTCGTCTGTCACTCTACCTGGATTTCTCAAATATAATTTATTTCTTTCTCCCATGCCTCAAAGTTATTTAGGTGCTGGTCTTATTTTTCTTAAACCCATATATAATATTTGTTATTTCTATAATGTTTTTTGGACTACAAAACAATTTTGCATATATTTTATCACTCACATCTGGTTTAGTGGCTATTTTGCTGTGGTACTGAGGATTGAGCCAGGACATTTGCACTAAACTATGACCCCAATCCTTTTTACTTCTTATTTTGAGACAAGGTCTTGCAAAGTTGCCACATTGCCCAGGGTTCAAACTTGTTATCCACCTGCCTCAGCCTCTCTGAGCACTGAGATTATGGGAAAGTGCTACCTTAGCCAGCATTGATAGCTTTCTAAATTATTTACACAAAAGGATCTGAACCCGAGAGTTTAAATAACTGGTCCAGTGAGATGCCAAGCCAGGACCTTTATGCCAAGTCTCCTCTAATGGACTGTCAGTTCCCAGAGAGTGAGGAACTCTACCTTAATAATCTTCACAGCCCTGTCAGACCCAACATGGGGCCTGCTTCTGAGCAGGTGTTCAATGATTTGCTCAGTGCGTAAATACATATGATCTTGGACAATCCCTTCACCTCTCACCCCTCAGGGAAGATGGCTTTGACAGTGCTCCCTGACTTCTTTCATTGAAGGATTTAAAGGCATCTTCTCTCTGGATTTCCTTCTGAGGGCTGCATATACTGCATCCATTTTATTCTATGGCCTTCGATTCTCTAAACATTCGTGTATTGGTTTCCTGTTGCTGCTGTATCAAGCTCCACAACCTTAGAAGCTTAAAATGACACAGATTTGTTGTCTTACAATTCTGGAGGTCAGAAACCTGGAATCGGTTCCGCTGGGCTAAAGCCAAAGTGTAGATAGAGCTGCCTTCTCTTCTGGAGTCTCTGAGGGGGAATCTGTTTCCTGCTTTTTGGTTCCTAGAGCAGTGGTGGCAAACCTATGCCACACGTGATGCAGCAGGCTGCTTGTTATCATTGAAAGCTCTGAAAGGTTCACCACTGCTGTTCTAGAGGATTCCTGCATTCCTTAGCATGTGGCCCCTTCCTCCATTTCAAAGAGCATCATACCAATTGCTGCTTCTGTCATCACGTCAGCTTCTTTTCTGTGGTCAAATGTCTCTTTACAAGGACTCCTGTGATTGCATTTAGGGCCTACCTGGACATCATAGCATTCAGAGGTTCTGGAGATTAGGACCTGGGCATCTTGGGAAGCATTATTCAATATAACCCAGTGATCACGGCACTGACCACGTCCCTTTTATTTGTGCATTCGCCTGCATCCCCAGTACACTGTCAGCAATGGAGGGCAAGACTGTACCTTACTTACCTTTATATTTGCATCTCCTAACATGGCTCCTCACATAAGTGAGCACTTTCTAAATAGTTATTGTATAAATAAACAAGCCTGTATCTATGGACATCCATTGCTTCTGCCTTAAAAATTATCTCAGCACATCTTTTTTTTTAATCAGATTTCATTGATACATTTTAGACCAACATAATGATCACACTTCTCATAGAGAATTTGTGCCTATACATGATATAACTTGTTTCTTTTTTTTCCCATTCCCTTATCCTCCCTTCAAGCCCTCCTCCCCTCCCTATTTACAAAAGTTTTGTTTCCATTTTTTCCTTCTTTTCTCATTTTTTTTACTTTTCTCTTCTTTTCTTTTCCCCTTCCCACTCCTTTGTTCCCCTCCCCATTTGAACATTTTTTTCCTAGTTCACAATACCTGTTATACATTTTGTTCCTTATTTACACTTTTGGTTTCTCATACCAGAGAAACAATATGACATTTATGCATGTGTCTGATTTATTTCACTTAAAAGTATGGTCTCAAGGTACATCTATTTGCCTAGAAATGCCTCGAGCTTATCCTTCTTTATGGCAGAGTAGTACTCCACTGTATGTTTTTAAAACCCACATCTTTATACATTCACCAGTTGATGGACATTTGGACTATTGCCAATATTTGGCTACTACGAAGTGTCACACTATAAACATGAGTGTGCATATATCACTGTGGTATGATGCTTTTTAATTCTTTCAGGAAGATACCAAGAACAGGAATAACTGGACCAAATGTGACTGCTAGTCCTAGTTTTTTGAGAAATCACCACACTGATTTCCACAGTGGTTGCACCAGTCTACACTCCCACCAAAGGTGGAGAAGGATTCCCATTTCCCCACATTCCCACCAGAATTTGTTATTGATTGATTTTTTTTTAATAATAACCATTCTTTCTGGAGTGAGATGGAATCTCAGTGCTATTTTAATTTGCATCTCTTGAATGACCAGCTATGTTGAATATTTTTCATGTTTATTTGCTGCTTGTACTTCCTCATCTGAGAAGTATGTATTCATCTCAGATGCCAATTTTGTAGTGGGTCTTTAAATTGGAGGGGTTTGATCTTTTTTTTTTTTAGTTCTTTATATGTTCTAGATAGTACTTTGTCTGAGGAACAGCTGGCAAAAATTTTTCCCACACTGAGGGTTGTCTCTTCACTTTGTGGGAGGCTTCTCTTGCTGTGCAAAAGCTTCTTTTTTTGTGGCAACAGGGATCGAACTCATGACCTTGTGCTTGCCAGGCAGGCGCTTAGGCCACTGAGCTAAATCCCCAGCCCTAAAGCTTCTTAATATTTTAAAGAAATTTAGCTTCAGAAAAAGACTTTAAATGTAGTTGTTAATGAAAATTTTCTCAGGAACACATAGGAGGACACCAGCACATTACACATCAAAGCTTCAAAACAATGCCCATGAGACACTTCTCCCTCCACTCCACGGCCCTTCATTCTGTCTCTCCACTTGCCTGCCCAACTACCACACAGACAGCCAAATTTATAATTGTTTCCAGGGAAAATGCAAGAGCATCAGGATTTAATTTTGACACCAGCCACACTCAGCCAATGGTCAGGCTATCACCAAGAATGAAAAAGAAAAAAAGGACTGGCCACTTCCTAAATTCTTGGATATGTTCCTGAGCCTGCCTCCCACACTGGGGGCGGGAGACGGGGGAGTCTTCGAGGTATCCGTGGTCTAGTGCCCAATGGTCCCATGACTGCCATGGGTCCAGCCCTGCCTCACTAGAAGTAATTCAAGGGGAACTGCCTCCAGCCAGGGTCCCAAAGCTGTGAGGAGGCTTCTGGTAAAGCACATCTGCCTGGCAGCACATCTGAGATGTGAAGGCTCAGAATAGCCAACCTCCTCACTAGCCCATAATCTCCAGGGTGAATGGGCTAAAGGCCTTCCATCTCCTTCCTTCCAAATTAAGAGTCTGGTTAAAATCTCAACTGATTCAGTGACCTTCGGTTATGAAGTCCTGATGTTCCAGGTACCAATTTATAACTCCTGGTGCTATAAATTCCTGACATGATTCAGTCCTTTCCAAGTCTCTTAGGAATTTTCCTGCATGAGCAAGACCCTCTGAGTATATAAGAATGACAAGAGCTAAGAGCTGATCAGAGTTCCAGGTACAAGCTTTCCCGGCTTTGCTACATCTATTCCTCACATCAACGCTATGAAGTAGGTAGCATTGTTGTTCCACATTTCCCTTGGGGAAGCAGAGTTAAATCAAACCTAACTGACTTGCTTAAGGTCACAGAGCTAATAAAAGTTAAGAATCAGGGTTCAAATCCAGGCAAGCTGGTACCCCAGTAGGCAAAACATCACCACTTCCTGTTGGCCTGGAATATGAGTTGAATAAATACATTGCAGCTCCTCTTCAGTTTGCCATGTGTTCTAAGTAGGGGTCTCAGGCATCCTGCATCATATGCAGAGGGCTTGGGGGTCACACCAAGTTCCCCAACACCAAACCTCGACTCTGGCGTGTGCCCATCTCTGATACCAGCCACTCCTGCGGCCTGAGGACACCTCCATGGCCTAGTGCTCTAGTTTCCTGAAGCATAGGACCTCCGAGGTGGTTTGTTTCTTCCTCCTCAGTGGGCACCTAGTGTCTGTGAAGCCGGACTCAGCCTCTGACCCTTTCTTTCTTACCTGCCCAGGTGTCCTCCTTCTGCTTCCTGCAGGGCACGGGTATCCGCGAGGCAGGATTAATAGCATCCATGGGGCTAAATTAAATACTAATTGCAAGCTTCAGGCTTCACAGGGAATTTCTTAGGCTTTTTAGTCTGATGGGTGTCATGATCTTGTGTAAGGTGATTTTTCATCTTGTGCAATTAGTTCCAGACAGTGTATTGTCCCAAAGATTCCAATTCTTATCCCAAAATGTTGCCCCTTGAATTTGTTACAGAAAAATAACATTTCGAGTTCAGTGTATCAGGTGGTAGTTCAACTGTGTTGACATTCACATTCCCTCATGTTAAGAGAAAGTCCTGCATTGTCATTTTTAATGCTCCAACATGTTTTTAAAGAAAATTGCTTAGAAATTCCTCTATCATTTGGCACTTGAGTCTTTTCCAATTTTTCACTGTTCTACAGAGTAGAAAATAGGTATTTTTGCTTGCTTAATTTGGGTTTATCTACTTCCTTGTAGATAAGTTTCCTGAGGTGGAATAAATTGTCCATAAGATATGAAAAATTTTAACAGCTTCTGATACACATGATTTTATTGTTTGTTTAAGGGATTGCACAAATGTACTGTCACCAGCAACACACAAGTTTCTGTTTCCTCACAGTTCTGTTAACATAAAGTTTATCATTTTTGTTTGCCTTTTAATAGTTCTAGAATGATAACATTAAATTGTTTGCATATGCTTTTTTTTTTTGAGACAAGGTCTTACTATGTAGTACAGGCTGGTCCTGAACTCACTATGTCACTATGTAGCTCAGGCTGCCCTCAAACTCACAGTGATTCTCCTGCCTCAGCCTCCCAAGTGCTGAGATTATAGGTGTGTGCCACCACGTCTGGCTCTTTGTTTTCAAGCTATGTACTTTTCTATGAAATTATTGTTCTTCCTTTTTATATGGGAATAAACTATTTACTACTTTCTGGCAATTTGTAGAGTGGAATCCAAGACACTCCCTACACATTAGTATCGGATCATTCCTATTCTGAAATAAACTTCTAATATTTTTCATATATCTTTAATTTCTACAGCTTTGTTTTATATGTGATAGCTATAAATGCCATAGTAATTTAAATATATCCTTTTTTATATTATCCTTATAATATAATATTTTTCATTTCTTTAAAAGCCAGATATTTATGACCCCTTTAAATAAGAGATAGCCAGGCTATTTTTCCTTCATTTAAAAAAAATACTAGGATAGATTTTACTCTAATCCATAGAAAGGGTATAATACATATTAGTAAAGGGTATGATATGTACTTTTAATATGTATATTAAAGGGTATGATATGTACATATCATATAAAGATGATATGTATCATTCTAAGATATGCACTTCCTCTCTACTATTCTATTGCTCAAACAATAATTAGCAAGCAGTGAAATCATTCTGCATTACTGTTTTCTCTTTGTACTTTTACGAATTAAGTTTATAAAATAAAACAGCTGTGCTATAAGAATTTCTGTTCAATTTCATTCATTAATTTATTCCACAAAATATGGACTTGGCACCTAACATGTTCCAGGCACAGTTTTAGACACTAAGGATAAACTATAAACAATCAAACAAACAAAAAATCACACTCTCTTGGAGGTCAAATTCTGGTAGTGGGGAAACAATTTTAAAAATAGGTAATATGTAAATAAAAAGCAAGATAGCAAGGAGTGATAAGGAGGCTGACAGAGAAGTGGAAAGCTGAAATTTTTCAAGGGGGCTTAGGAGGCCCTCACTGAGGAGATAACAAGTCTGAACAAGACAGAGGAAGGGAAGGGAACAAGCACACAAATGTCTGGAGGAAAGAGGGCTCTGGTAGAAAAAATAGAAGTGTACAGACACATCAAGCTCCATTATCAGGAAGGTGCCCAGTGTACTAGAGGCACAGCAAGAGGTCAGGGAGGCCACAGTAGAGAGTAGGGAGATCAGACAAGTGAGGGAAGGAGTAGATCTTGTAGGGTCAAGTCATACACTCCAAGGCCTTTGCCATTTACTCAGAGGGAGATGGGAAAACTTTGTATGATCTTGCATGAAAGGAAAGCATGGTTTGATTTAAAATCTTGCCAGGGGTCACTGTGACTATGAAATGAGAAGGACCACAGGAGAGCAACAGTGGGGCAGGTCTGTTGGGGGACCCTGGTTGTAGTACGGGCAAGAGGTGATGGCGGCTTAGGCCATGGTGGTGTAGTGGTGGATTCTGAATCTATTTTTGACTTCTCGAATTTGAAGAATAGAAGAAAGTCAGGAGGAGCTCATCAGCTCTGGCCAGATCATGGGAAGGATGGTGATGTTTTTTGTCACTATGAAGAAATGCTTGAGACAACTTTATAAAGTAAGAGGTTTATTTATCTCACGCCTTGGGAGGCTTGGGACATGGCTCTTGCATCAGCTCATTTCAAGCAAGGGCCCTCCCATTTGCATCACATCATAGTAGGTGGCAGCAGCAGGAGTCTGTGTGTGAAGAAGTGATCACACAGGCAAGCAGGAAGTCAGATGCACACATGACCTCTGTCCCTTCCCAAAGGCAGCATCTTCAATGACCGAGGCCCTACTCCTCAAAGTTCCCATTAGCTCAACATCAGCACAATGAGAGCCAAGTAGCCAACACATTAAACCTCGTAAGACAAGCCAAATCCATACCATAGTAGGAGTTTTGCCATTCACTGAGATGGAGCTATCTATCGAAAGAATAGCTTCAAATGTGCAGTTTGTCCTTTTAAGCTTAAGACATTATACTCTAATGAGTGGACTTGTTATGCTGACTTTTTTTTCTATTTAAAAAACTAAAGTTTTGATAAATGTGGGTTTTTAAATCCCACAGCAGAGTCCTATATTCTCGTAATATGTAAGACTGATATAAATTATTTGTTTCTATACACATTTGCTTAGGCCTTAAACAGATATTGCATTAAATCCATTAATCTATTAGCTTTGAAAAACATTTATTGGATTTTTTTTTCCCAATAACAATCTAGTATACCACTCCATCTGTTCACATCCTCTTTACTTTTCCTGTTATGGCTCAATAATTTTCTTGGACTGAATCTTGTGGCTCAAGGAAAATCTTCAAGCAATTTATTTTTGGTTTGTGGTTATGAATGGAATCTTGCTGTTTTTTTGCATTTTTATTAATAAGCAGCTATATTTCACTGACAGAAATATAATTGTTCTATGTGGGTTTCTTTTGGCTCACATCTTTGCTGAACTCATTTATTATTTATAGTCATTTAGGGGATGATTTTCTTGGAACATTTAGGCATATAATCATTCCACTGAAGTACGATTTTTCATCATATATTTTTATGTCTTTCCCAAATAGTTTTTTTTCCCAAATAGTTATTACCACCATTTCTAATACCCCATTAAGAAGAATAGCCATGAAAGAATCTCTGTTTCACCTTTGAGAGGCACTCACATGCATCTCTAGTAAGTATGACATCAAAGCTTCAGATTAAATACATTGCTTTTCTCATGTGAGAAAAAAGATATCTCCACATCTAATTGTGAAGATCTAATAAGGAAAAAATATTAAGCGTTACTGACTATGTGTGCGACAACTATGTTATGGATAAAAAAAAGTGGTCAATTTAGCACCAGCTGAATTGAATCAGTGGGGCACTGAGCATGGATGGCCCACGTGAGGAAAGTTGCCAGCATAAAATGGTGTTGTGGGTTCTCCTAATGTTTCTGTTTGGAGCTCTGGTTCTCCTAGAGGAGCTTGTCATGCTGGCTTCCCTGATAGGAATTCGGCCATTATCTTGGGAAGAGCTTGGGACCTTGTCACTGAGAATGGCTGCGGTTCACTCTGGGGGAGCTCTGACCCTTTTGTTGAGCATCACTTCCTGGCTCCAGAGGGGAAGATGGTGTGCTGTTCAATCTCCAGGAAAAACTTGTCACACTGGCTTCCTGAGGTGAACTTGGCTGTTCATATTGTGTTGGAGGATCTTGGGACCTCGTTGTCACTGAGGATGGCTATGGTACTTTTCAGGGGGAGCCCTGGTCCTTATTTTGAGTGTTGCTTCTTGGCCCCAGTGTAGAACCCTCAACCTACTGGCACAGATCCTTCACCTCACTGGCATAGACTTTGGAGCTTCCACTGCTGACCTTTGGGCTTTCTCAGTGCAGATCAGGAAAACAGATTTGCGTGAGTCATTGTCGTGGGCTCTAGGCCTCCAGTTGGACTCGTGGGAGGCAGTCATGAGCTCTAGGTCTTCAGCTGGACTCATGCAGGACATTGCTGTGGGATTCAGGCCCTCAGCTGGATTCCTTGGGTCTTAGTGTGTGGATAGATTTCCTGCACTTCTTATATTTGACACTGGGTGACCATTGTAAAATAATACTATAAATGATGTGTCCTATATATAATTGTTTCCCTTGCAACCCCTGACCACAACAAACTATTAAAAATATAATTGCCTAAAAATAGACTTCCTTTTTCATTCATGGTTTAATTTTCTCTGTTCCTTTCTTTAGGAAATGAAAATTAGCTAATTAAAGAAGTGCCAAGGAATCTAAGTGTAATGGCATTTTTATTTTTCTCTTTAATTTTTACCAGCTTTTGGCACATCTTTATTATTACATTACTTGGTACCTAAAACTTGAGAATTTCACATCACACATTGCTAATGTATGTTACCACCCATTGTGAATATGAAATCTGCTTTATTTGATACTGTTTTTATATACTCGTTAGAAAACTTAGAATACTTTCATCATTTTAGCCTTTTAAAAATGTTTCTGGATTTATTTATTTTTCTTGTGGGTAATGAATAGCTATATTTCTTTATAAACTCAGTCTCCAAACTTATTTTTCCCCTTATATGAAAACGTATCTCCTTGACATGTAATATAAGTGATATACTGATATCTTTCATTGTGCATTATATTTTGTCTTTGTTACATCATTCATTCTTGACTCTAATTAGTCTTAAGAAAGAGAAGCACATGGGCTGGGGATTTAGCTCAGTGGCCTAAGCACCTGCCTGGCAAGTGTGAGGTTGTGAGTTCGATCCCTGGTGCTGCAAAAAAAAAAAAAAAGAAGCACAAAACTTTGTGGTTATATTTTGACATTGTGAAATACTTTTAAAGATTTTAGTTTTTTAGGTAGAATTTGATGGACACTTGAGTGCTTGGCATATTTTTTTTGCCTATAGCATCTCATTTGTTCTGGATAACAAACCCAGGAAATAGGTATTACTATCTTCATTTTGTATTCTTTGAAGCTCAGGGAGTCTCGAGTGTCTTGTTAATGTTTTACACATAATAAATTATAGAACTATCATTTAAA
Source organism: Cuniculus paca (assembly GCA_004365215.1). Taxonomy (NCBI): domain Eukaryota; kingdom Metazoa; phylum Chordata; class Mammalia; order Rodentia; family Cuniculidae; genus Cuniculus; species Cuniculus paca. The sequence goes on from RJWT010001534.1 coordinate 27,044, forward strand.
TTTTATTAACCATCATCTCACCAGTTGGTTTTACTTTGATTTACTAACCTTGCCCTTCAGTAATCCTAGTGGGGTCTCTTATGGGTTTTTCTGCTCCTTAAATTTCTTTTTCACTGGCTGTGGCCTTTACCTCTCTAGGGCTCTGTTGATAAATAATATGAAGCCCTCCTCTTTGATCTTAAAGAAGAGAGAATATAATTGGTTGAGCTCATTTGTTTTCTGGCAAAGGTGGACTCAGATACAAATGAGTCCCTCTGCAAATTCCTGAAGTAACCTCCATGATATTGCTTCTATAGATGTAGCCTGGTGCTTCCTTGCCCCTGATGCATCTGAGAAATTAACTGCTCACTAACAAAACAGATTCTTGAGCCCCATCTCAGACTTACTGAGTCAGAAATCCTGTGGACAAGTTCCCAGAATCTTAACTACTAACAGACCTCTTCAGGTGATTCTAATGCAGACATGAATTTGAGAATCACTGTTCAAGTTTGATGCAGTAAACTTCCTCTGTCAGACATACCCTTGAATGATCCCTCTATGAGTTATGTCCTTCCTTCTCTTGAGTATGGGCAGAAACTGTCACTCTCATTTAACCAATACAAAATGGCATTAATGAACATTTATGTGGTATAATACATGATATAAGATTACACATTATGTTACATTCTATTCTAGTCTGTCTTGGAGCACTAAAGAGGGAGAGACTCTAGATGGCTCTGAAGAAGTAAGTTGCCATGTTGTGAAAGCCTATAAAAGGGTCACATACCAGAAAATATGTGTGATTTCTAGAAACTGACAGCAGGCCCTAGATGACAGTGACAAGAAAACAAGGCCCTTGGTCCTTCAACCACAAGAACCCAATTCTGTATACTGAAGAAGATGCCAAGCTCCATAAAAGAATATAGACTCAGTGGAAACCTAGATTGTCACCTTGTATCAGAGCAGAGCACCCAGAAAACCCGTGCCTGGACTCCCGATCTACAGATACAGTGATATAAAAGTTGTACTTGGTCTTAAGCCATTAAATCTGTTGTAATCTGATACATGCAACAGAAAACTAATACTCTTCCTGCCATGGTTTGGATCTGAAATGCTTCCTAGAGGTAATAAATGCTTAGGCCTCAGGTCAGCACCACTGGGAGACAGTAAAGACATTTCAGAGGTGGGAGCATGACCTTGAAGGGGGTTTTGGGATGCTAATCTTTTCCTTTCTCTCTTTTGCTTCCAATCCCCATGAGGTAAGCAGCCTGCTCCATCATACATTTCTACCATGATAAACCACCTCACTATAGAGTCAAAAGCAATAGGGCTAACCAATCACAGACTAACACCTCCAAAACTAGGAGCCAAAATAAACCCTTTCTCTTTTTAAATTGATAATCTCAGGTATTTTGTTATAGTAATGGAAAGCTGATTAACCCAACTCCCTTAAAATTTTAACATTCAACTTTTCATACCATTATTTACAGACTTGGGGGAGACAGGCTGCAAGTAATTATCTATTTATGTATATTTAAATGTATGTTTAAAAATATGTAGTACACCATTACACATCCACTATAAAAATAAAATACCAACAATACCAAGAACTGGTAAGCATGCAGAGTAATTGGAATTCTCATGTTGGGAATGGAAAATAGTACAATCACTTTGAATAACTAGTACTTCTTCAAAGTTATCCTATACTTATCCAGCAGTTGCACTCTTATTTACCCAAAGAAATGAAAGCCTATTTCCACTCAAAGACTTGTAAGCAAATGTTAACAATAGCTTTAGTCACATAGTCCAAATCTCTAAACAACCCAAATGTATCAACAGTTGAATGGATGAACAAAATGTGGAACATTCATAACAGGACACTAATTGAGAATCAACTATTGATACACAAAACAAATATCAAAATCATTATGCAAAGTGCAGAAGCCATACACAAAACAGTACATGTTATGTGATCCATTTGTACAAAATGCAAACTAATTTCTCATGACAAAAGCAGGTCAGTGGTTGCCAGGAGCCAGGACAAAGAGGAATGGAGGTAAAGGGCACGTGGAATTTTTGGGGATGATGTAAATGTTCTGTATCTTGATTGTGGTATTTCACAAATATACACATTTTTTAAACTCATTGCATTATGCATTTTAAACTGATATGGTGTAACTCTACATAAGTTATTCCTCAATAAAATTATAAAAATAGATAATACATCCACATACTACACAATTCACAAGGCATAAAATATGCAAAATAAATCTGCCCAATCCGAGACAACCACTGTTACCAGTCTTCTGTATATGTTTCTAGAGATATCCTTACTTAATAGAAACTGCTGATCTTTATATTTAGTACATTAAAAAGACACTTTCTCTACTTGAGGGGAACTAGACATTTTCAACCTTTTTACAAACAACAGTGAACACAAAATTGCTGAGCTAAGGACTATAAGTATTTTTTTACCTTTTAAAATATTGCTAAATTATCCTCCACAGAAATTAAAGCAATGTGCATTTCCACCAGCAATGATAGTTTCTACTTTTCCACACTGTTGCTGACACAGCACATTATAAAACTGCTCAAAAAGTATGTATCGCTTATAATGTTATTTTGTGTTTCTCATTATAAGTGAGATTGAACAACTTTGCACTTTTTTTTTCAGTACTGGGCGTTGAATTCATGGTCTTCACACTGAGCTACACCCCCAGTCCTTTTTTTGAGACAAGGATTTTGCTAAGTTACTAAGTTATCTGGGCTGGGCTCAAACTCATGATCCTCCTGCCCCAGCCTGCCAGAGAACTGGGATTATAGATGTGTGCCAGTATGCCCAGCTAACTTGTCACATTTTAAAGTTGTTTATATTTCTTAGTAGCTTTAATAGCTTTTTAAATGAACTATCCATGGCTGCCTATTTTGAATAGGATAGTTTTCCTATTTTCACAATAGTGCCTTATGATCTTGGCTCGGATTTTCTAGGAAACCAAGCTTGAAGGAAAGTTTGCATCTTGGTACTTTCTTGAGTGACTGCAAACCCAGGACTGCAAGAGTAAAGGGAAAAATGGAAATGAGGCCAAAAAGGAGGGAAAGCAAACACGAGGTGCAAGCTGCCCACGGTTCTGTGAGCAAAGAACTTAATTAAGTGAACATGAGGAATGAGGGATGATGGTGAAGGAGTCGAGAACAATTCATCCCTGAATATGATGAATTGGTATATTGATTATTTCAGACTGAAAACTTTGGAGAAGCTGTAGTTGCAGAAAGAGCTAACTGAGCTGCATTTCTATGCCATAAAGTTCCTTGAGAGAGGTCTCTTCCCTATTCCCAGGTAAGAGTGTAGTTCTTATCACCAGAGACTGGGAATGAGTTGCTTTAATGGACCTGAGTAAATAAATCACTAAAGTAACCCTGATTGTCCTTTAGTTTTTCACCTCCTCATATGTCTTCTATTAACCACCATAGAACTTACCGCTCCTATTCCAGATTCCTTTGTCCTGTAATTTCCACATAAATCTACTGTTCTTTGTCTACAAAATGGAAGAGCTTTCTGCTTTGGCCTTTCAAAAGCCTCCATGCATATGAATATTAATATTAATATTAATAAAACTTGTATGCTTTCTTCCTGTTAATCTGCCTTTGACTGTGGTTCCTAAACCCAGCTGAAGATCCCACTTAAGAATTTAGATGGGTAGAAATGATGGTAGTCTTCCCTACAGTGGGAATGAGGAAGAAACACTGTCATGTGCAGTCTCATCAATATTTGCCCCATAGGGGCACCAACTGCTCTATACTTCCGGGTTGCATCACTCTGCACAGCTAAAGAGGAAGGCATATCCAGTGGCATGATGTTTCAATGGAGTCTAAAAGAGGAGAGTATCATGACTTCCCGATCTGGTCACCAGTGCAATCATGGCCTTCACTCAGCCTGCTTTCTGGTGGAGGACAAGATAGGCAGTGTTGTTAGGGATAAGGCAATGGAGGTAGCAGCCAGGGAATGCCAAGGAGCTAGTCACTGAAGTCCTGGAGGATCAGGTACAGAAAAGCAATTTTGGAAGTAATAATAGATATGGATACAAATATAATAGTGCATAGTTGTATATAAAAGTATCATTTTGCTGTGTTATACCCCTTCCCACTTAGAGTTTAATCATCTATATGATTTTTCTTTCTACTATTCAGAAATGTTTGATTTTTATGTGACTGAATATCAGTGTTTTCTTTTATGGCTTCAGCCTTTTCCCTGAGATTAAGAAATGAACATCCTTAAGTTTTCTTCTCAAGCTTATGGGGACTTCATTCTTCAAAGTTTATAACTATCTCTGATATATCTAGATTTTATTTTGATGTAAAGACATACAGAATGGGTCCAATTTTATTTTATTTTCCAAATAACTACAAAGCTGTTCCTGAAAGAGCACCTTTATCACCTAGTAAATTTACTTCTTTTTTTAAGACTTCTTACCCTGCTTTCACCTATAGGTTCTGAGGTTTACTAGGTATAAGAAATGATTTATGAGATGAATCATGTCGTTGAAGCTGGGCTTTGTTCCACACTATTGTCCACTCATTAAGGGCAATAGTGGCCAAGTAACAGGCAGATAAAACACGATTAATAATGCACTTTGTAATATTATGTCCAAAGTTTCATCACCTTAATCTCACCAAGTTGTTGCTAGTTACGGAGATATCACCCCATCTTGACATATTGTGGTTTGAATTATAGCTTCCTTCCCTGGAGAGTGTTGTAAAATACAATTCATTTTTAGATGTGTTATTTTTACTTGGCGTGGTCTATGGGATCTCTTTAAAAGTATTTAAAGTAAAAAAAAAATCTGGTAAGACAGGACAAAGAAGAAAACAAAAAAATATATTTAAAAGAAATTGGACTTCAAAAAAAAAACCTCTTTGTTCTACAGAATTAATCATTTCCTTAATGGTTGTCTATCCATCCAACCACCCTTTCTACTACCAATGTAGTTTTTACTTCTTTCTGAAAAAAATTTTAATAGCATTTAACTGAAACAATAGTTTCTTAAAACAAATTTCTGGAATTAATGATATAAAGTACAAGGTAATGAATCAACTCAAATACCTTCCTTCAAAGCCTTTTCTCACACCATCATTACTTCCTCCAACCTCACCTGAGCTCTCAGGTCCCACTGTTCAGACTTTTCCCTTATTCTCGTGTGTGTGTGTGTGTGTGTGTGTGTGTGTGTGTGTGTCTTCATGAACATGCGAATTCTTTGAAGATATAGACTCAATCATTTTTAAATCACTAGCACTTAATATCTAGTAAACATTTTCAGAATGAAAGAATGAATGAAGTGCAATTGCTAAAGAAGACCATGTCAAAAGGTCTGAAAATTTTTAAGGGGTAACTAATACATCTGGTATTTGTATTCAGAAAAAAGAGGCTGACTCCTCATCTCAGAAGAGAAAATGTGGTTAAAAAAAGAGCATATGCTTCAGAGAGAGAAGACCTCCGTTCCAACTCTGACTTTTCATTTAGTTTGAGCAAGTCATTTCTTTTCTCTGAGCTTTAGTTCCTTGTGCTGTAAACTTGAGACAAAAAGGATTGTAGATAATATTTGGAAACTTTCACCACAGTACATGGACACATAGAGTGCAACCGTATTGTTACTATTCACAATTATTATTATTAAGAGGTATAGGAAGAATAGAGTGGATGAACTACTGTTACATTTGGAATTTAGGTAGCTTTAGAGGAGATGGATGGTTTCAGCATGGAATGGAGCAGGATACAGATATTCAGTAATCGTCATGTTGACAGTAGCCATCAAGTATTGAAATTCTACTCTGCTGGACACTTCACACATGTCATTTTCTTAAATCTTTACAAGAAAACCTAACATCAGTAATATCATTCTAATTGTCAAAATGAGGAAACTGAGTCTTGGAGAATTACCTAAGGGTGAAGGTCACAAAGCTAGTAATTTGCTGAGCTGAGTTCAGACCTAAATCCAGCTGATTTCAGGGCTTGCTCCAGGTTTAACTCTTTTTCTGAATAACCTAGGAGCTGAGATGTTCTGGGATTAAGACAAAGATTAGCAAGCTTTCAAGAACCTAGACAGTGAATTAACCTGTGCTACAACACTGATTAAAATTTTAAAGCTACATAAGCCTGTTTGTCACCTCCCTGTACTCATCTCTCCTATTGTCATAAATGCGGCTCAGTATTTTAATAAATTGAATAAATGAGTGTGTAGGAAACTTGTCTTTGGAGAAGAGGCTTCCTCATACGCTCATCTTTTCAGCAGCATGAAGTTGCCAGTGGCTTTAGGGAAAACTGCCTTTGAGGGAACTTCCTTGGTCCTGCCGTATCATATCGCATGAATAGAGAATTTCATTGGTTTGCCTTCCCCCAGCCCATATTAGATGTTTACCTTAGCATACCATGCATTCTCAAAGCATGTGGGGGTGCTGAGGCGCACCCCAGGCATGGCTGCTGCAAACTTTCATCTGCCTGCAGCCTTTTTAATCCCTTTCCTAGTACATAGGCTCATCTTACTCGACTCTTCACCATTACAAAATTTAGGACTTGATTCTTAATTCTTATGCATTGTTTACCAATGTCACATGCATCTTCTCTCCTCCAGGCAGATGGTTGTAAGTGTGTGCTGACCTTCACAGATCCCAGCAAGCTGCAGAGCTCTTCATAGGTACTCAGTGAGGATGCCCTCAGTTGAGAGGATAATTAAGTCAACACAGCATGACTAGGTGATCTGGGTGAGTCCAGCAACATCACCTCTTGGCCTCAGTGTAGCATGGCATCTCTATTCAGGAGGGGTTGAGGGACTGTGGAGCAGGAAGAATTCAGTTTGTATATATGCCTCCCACACAGAAGGTCCTGCTGGAAATCAACATAACTTTCTCTGTGTGTCTCCACTGCGGGAGGGGCGTAAGGCATGGATGCAAACTGGCTCCTCTGCAAGAGCTTTTTGAAAGGACACCATGTATTTACTCAGCAAATATTTACTGAGCAAAATGGGAGGAGGAAGGGCATTCCAGGGAGAGGAACAGTTTGAATACAGCTAAAAAGGAAAGAAAGCCAATGATATATATGGAGTACAGTGAATAGTAAAATTCAGGAGGTAAAGTCTGAGAAGTAGGAGAGAAATAACCGAGTAGAGTTTTCAGTACCTGGTAAAGGAGTTTGAGTTAATTCAAAGGGCAAGAGAGAATCAAAAAGTATTTTGAGCAAGGGATAACATAATCAAAAGAGCTCACTAGGAAAATTAATTTGCCACTAGTGCTTATATTAGACAAGAAAGAAGATAATCATATAAAGCAGCCATTAATACTTGATACTATACACCCAAAAACATGAAGCCCCTTGCTCCTTTGGAATGCATTGTTAAGCAGTGGACGATGTTTGACCCTTCCAAGTTGAAAAAGAGCCATTTTGATAATTCTCTGCACGTGTGTGTGGCCAACTCCCCACCCCCCCCAGCCAAAATGGAATGTAGTGGAAAGTATCAATTATGATGCTATTTTACAACTAGAGGCATACTACAAAAAAGAGGAAAAATGGTCAAAACTGTTTTATGTTCATGCTTTTTTTACATTAGGAAATAATTCTTATTTATGCTCCAGGTATAATTATAACCCTTATGAGACTACCCATTCATAGGTCTCTTTCTTTCAGTGGCTTAAAGCAAATTAAGCTAGAACTAGGAAAATTTTCAGGTAACCCTGATAAGTACTTTAATGTCTTTAGAGGATTTACTTAAACCTATAAACTGGATTGGAAAGATATAATGTTAATCTTAAACTTCTATTGAGAGACAAGCGGCATTACAAGTTGCTATTGCCTTTGGAGGTGAATATCGTATCATTAATCTTAGACAGCCAGGAGATTGACAGCCAGGGGAACAAGCGGTTCCCACCCAAGACCCCTACTAGCCTAGCAACCAGGCAAGAGATTAAAACAGGAGACATTTTCAAATGTGTATTCTTGAAGGTCTAAAAAGGACAAAAATCAAGTCTTCTAGTTATTTTAAATTGTCAGCTATTTTTCAGGAGAGAGACAAAAACCCCTCTGACTTCTGAGATACTTTACTGGAGGCACTAATAAAACATACTTCCCTAGATTCTGATTCAATAGAAGGACAGATTTTGCTGAAAGACTTATTTATTACCCAGTAAGCCTCAAATATTAGAAAAAATTACAAAAGATAGCCTTTGCTCCAGATAGTTCGCTTGATACTTTAGTTAAAACTGCCTCCGTAATGTTCCATAATTGGGACTGGGAGAAAGCTAAAAAGAGAAAACAAAGAGGCCAAAAGGTAGCTGCCCTTGCCGGGCCTTAAAAGAAACAAACCTTAAGCCTGATTCTCGGGCTTTAAGAAGAATTCAAGGACTAGGCACAGCTGCTATTACTGTGGAAAGCCAGGCCATCTTAAGAGGGACTGCCTTAAGAGGCCCCCCAAGCCATGCCCTAACTGTAACGGTGACCACTGGGGCCAAGGCCCCAGAGGTCAGACCCGTTAGTTGGTCCAATAGGACTGAAGGGCCTCAGGACACTCTACCTCCTCCCTCTGGCCCGACTGTCATCTCTGTGGAGGAGCCCTGAGTAATCATGATGAGAGGTAAAAAACAGTCTATTGCTGGACATTGGCACATGTCTCTTTGTCCTTCTTAACTCTGGTCTTCCTTCCAGGCACTATACTTCAATGAACAGTCACCAAAATATATGTAGCTTAAACTGTAACTGTGATAACTTTTTCTTCACTTAAGCATAGCTAAGCCCAACTCCAATCCTGGAGAGATTTTATCCTGTGTAAATATTTTATATATATATATATATATATATATATATATATATACACATGCACACATATATATATATATGTCCAAATTGCCAACTAATCAAAATGATACTGAGACTGGTTTTTACAAATACAGTACATATTGTTGTTCAAAAAAAAATTAAGAGAGTTTTTCATTGGTCAAAATAATCTATTAATCTGGTTCTCATATGTTATCAAAAATTTAGAGGTAATTATAACTAAAGCTAGAGGGATTTATGACAAAAGTCAAACTCCATCAATAAAGGGACCTAAGAGCCAATGGGTTACAGTTGCTATCCCTTAGAAACAGTTTCTAAACTTACCTGTTAGCGCGATGCTTTGATGATACACGCTTTTGTATACAAACTTTGATTATACAGTGCTTTGACTGAAGTTTGTTGTCGCCTAAAAGGTACCAAACTCCAAGGCATCATACAGATAAAACCAATAATAAATATGCTAGATTCCTTTTACTGGAATCCACCAGATCTTGTCCAGAGAAAACGTTATATGACATATATTGAGGCCTTAATTAACTGTACTCAATGGGCTTTGAATGACACTGCAGCTGGTCTCTCTCTCCTACATAAAAAAGGTAAAACAGGTTGCCCTCCAAACTCCGATGACATTAGACATTCTAACAGCAGCACAGGAGATACTTGTAAATTGTAAAAACTAAGTGTGTGTACATTCCTGACCCTTCTGCTAATATCTCAATAACTGTTCAAGATATTAGATGACAAATCGATGACATTTTGGATTCTAAAAATCCCTGACCCTTATCTTTATCTTCCTTATGGAAAACCATTACTAGCTCCTCTTGATGAAAATCTTTGTTAACTGTACTCATAATTATCCTGTTGACTCTACTATTTGGCCCATGCATACTTAATTGTTTCTTTGGCTTTGTCTCCTTCAGACTTAAAGCTGTACGCCCACCCAAGATGAAAACGCCTAGTGTCTATTGAGGGCCTTTAGATAGAACCTCTGCAGAGTAACCCTGATATTGCTGATCAACAACTATGACCCGCTTCAGCCTGGAAAAGCCAAATCAGTCATCACCCATTAGTCCCTCATGGCAGTTCGGGTTACTTTTTCAGAGGGGGGAACGTTACAGGCAGCTGAGTTAATTAAAAACATTATCGGCAGTCAGACAGGGCTAGGCTCTCAAAGGAGTCAGTGCAGAAGACCAGATACTTTGCAACATTGGAGGAGACAGACAACTCTACTGTGGACCAGATCTCAAGACAAAAGGCAAAACAAATGCAACCACACCCTAAGTATAAGCATCAAGGACTGATATTCTAAATAGGTATGGATCACCTTGAGGAAGCCAGGACTCACCATCCCACCTCCCCCCCCACACAGGAAGAGTCACTGCTTTTTAAGCTTGCCCATTTGCTACCCCATTTGTCCCCAATTTGGTCACTTTTACGTAAACAACTAATTTTATTGGTTAACCATAGTTCTGTCCCACCTCATGCCTGCCTGCCTTGCAAGTTCTCATTTTTCCCTACCTTGAACTTGTCTCACCTCGTGGTTTTGCTCTGTAGAAGTCCCTAGAAAAGACAGACTTTGGCAGTGCACTCAGGATCCCTTCTGTCTCTATCAGACAGAGGCTTTCTTTCTCTCAATAAATATATTCTGCTCTTAAAAAAAATTCTAAATACAGTAAAACCCTGGTTTGTAAGCACAATTCATTCCAGAAACATGCTTGTAATCCAGAGTACTTGTATATCAAGGCAAATTTCCCATTAAAAAATGGAAACTCAGATTCATTCCACAACCAAAAAATACATAAAAATGATTACAATACTGTAAAATAATACAAAAGAATAAAGAAAATGAAAAATATAAAGAAAATAAAGTAACTGCACTTGCCTTTAAAAACCTTTGTGGCTGGTGTGAGGGAGATGAGATAGGAGAGTTATTCTGTAGGAGAACTTTCACTATCACTAACAGAATCACTGCTTCACTGCTATCTATTGGTTCAGTGAAATCTTTTTGTTTTCGTTTAACAAGGAACCTGTTCAATGACACCTGCTTTTGCTTCCTTTTGAGGCTTTCACAGAAAGGTGAAACTGAATTGTCATTAAACAGATTCATCAATCAGACTGCTACACCCTTATTCAGATGGTGCTTTGCTGCAAAATTTTGCACTGCTTTCCATATATTAGATTTCTCCCTACAGTCACTTGAAGTGAGGAATTCCCTCACCTTTTTCTTCTCCTCTCCAGAGCAGATCTCTATAACTTCTTGCTCTTGGGAGACAATCATTCACAATCCTGCAGAGAGAGAAAAAGAGAGAGAGTGGAGGGGGAGAGGGAAGGAGAGATGGAGAGGGACTTGGTTGTGATCATGTGACATTTGGTACTACCCATATTTCAAGATATTTTTCATTTAGAAGCTAAAATTTATTAAAAATGTTTGCTCATCTTGCAGAACACTTTCAGAATAAGTCATAAGCTAAGGTTTTACTGTAAAGGGGAAGATTATTCCACAATTATGGAATACTCAGTACTATCAACATGTAAATTCCTCCCAACTAGACTTATATATCAACATAACCCCAAATAAAGTTTTAGTAGGGTTTTTTTTTATATTGATAAACTAATTCTAAAGCTGCTATAGAAAGACAAAAGACAGAATATCCAGAGGTGATGGGAATGGGAGTGATGAATTGATAAAGCACAAACAATTTTTAGAAGAGTGAAAGTATTTCATATGATACTGTGATACATGTCATTATATATATGTGAAAACCCATAGAATGTACACTACCAGGTATGAACTCTAATTTAAACAATAGACTTCAGCCAGGGGTTTAGCTCAGTGGCATAGGCATCCTGCCTGGCAACTATGAAATTGTGAGTGCGATCCCCAGTAAAAACAACAACAACAACAAAAAAATACAATAGACTTCAGGTGATAATGTATGTTAGTGTAGGTTTGTTGATTGGAACAAGCATACTGCTCCTGTGAGAAGGCAGTGGGTATGTGAAAAGTCTCCTTATAGTCTGTCCAGTTTTACTGTGAACCAAAAACTGCTCTAGAAGGAAAAGCCAGAAACTCCTGAGAATCAGCCATGCTGGGACCTGAAGGAGCCGATCAAGGATCCAACTAGCCAGCCTTCCTGGTAAGCCGTGCAGATTGTGCAGGACCCCAGAAGACAGGGAAAAGCCAGAAACTCCCGAGAGTCAGCCATGCTGGTACTGGGAAGAGCTGATCAAGGATCCAACTAGCCAGCCTTTCTGATAAGCTGCGCAGACTGTGTGGGACCCAGGAAGAGAAAAAAGTCAGTGTCTCCTGTAAGCCTACCAGCATGCAGACTGAGGGTCACCAAACCCTCTCACCCCATAAGCCACCAGCTGGTTTGGAGGTCAACCTGGGCTAATAGCAATTGAGGTACAAAAAGCACCTGAAGGATTGTATTGTTAGGTTGAATTTACAGGCATGGGGTTGACAGTCTGAGCATGTATAGGAGGGATGACGGTATGCAATATGGTAAATATGGAGGTTTTTTTCTGTCTTGTTTTTAAAGTCTAATGGTGCTCTCGCTGTTTCGTTTTATTCTTATTAATTTTTTTTCTTTACTCAATATTCTATTTTGATTGGTTTTATTCTGTTTTGCTTTGGTCTGATTTTGCTATAACTGATGGAATGGAAAACTACTGTGAAGATAACAAGATACACTATAGTGGCCATTTTTCTTTTCCCATTGCCCTGCTTTGATATTCTGTACCAATTTCACTGCTGTGTTTTGACTGAATTTATTCTGTTTTGTTTTGTTGGGCTTTACTATCTTTAAAATAAAAAATTTTAAAAAAAGAATAAAATAAAATGGCAAGTGGAGAGAAACTGCTCTAAAAACTAATCTGTTTTTTAAAAAGTAACATTGAGTTGATATGTGTAAATGTGTGTGCAAATTAAAGTACATGCAGATATTTGTGTAAAGTACATACAGATATTCCAAATCAAATTTCCCCGTTAAGTCAACGTTGAACTTAACCATTGAATTTGTTTCTGTTCTCATCCAATTTGGTTTATGACCAGAATCACAGAAAAAATTAAGTTCATGAACCAAGGTACCACTGTATCAAATCATTGCATTCCCTGGATGAACCCCACTTGTGTGTGGTATATTATTTCTTTTTATATATGCTGTTGAATTTGGTTTTCTAATTTTTTTAAAGACTTTTGTGTGTATAATTCTGAGAGATATTGGTCTGTAGTTTTCTTTTTTTATAGTGTCTTGGGGGGGGTGTTAGTATAATAGTCTATTAATATGCCAATCCTTTCTTTTAAAAGGGTTCAATTTTTTAAATAACAAAGATCATGCAAACATCCCATAGATGACACTTTCTGGTTTTTGGGCTGGTGGCGTTTACTGGTCTGCAGATTGGATACAACTTCATGTTTTGCTCCTGAATTCAAAATACAAAGAGGAATCACATTATTCTCAGTAAGGACTGACTTTTGCAATCTCAATCTCTTTTTGCCAATTGTAAAAACTGGTTTTCCCAGATAACACATTTTCAGTGATTGATGCAACAAATGTTTATGTTTTCCTACAGCTGCACTATCAACTTGGTTACTTTTTGTTCTATTTTGCAGCCACACCAAAAACAAAATTTACCAAAGGTCAGCAAAGACCTCTTTGCAGGTCACAACTGTATAGATTTCCAGGGAGCTCAAGGCATCTGCTTTCTTTTTAATCCAGCAGAGTACAAACAGTGCAGGTTACCCAGCGTTCTAGGCAAACATGGCATTCAGCTGCACAGACTGCCCATATGAGGCCCACGGTCATTCAGGCAAAGGCGAGTCCAGGCTGTTCAGCTGTGGCAGAGGAAAGCCCTTCTCCAAGTAGTGGGAGGAGCAGATGAGAAGTTAATCATTCATTTGTCCTGTTTCATTTCTTTAAAATAACGTATTTTTACTTTTTTCCTAAGAGTTAAATGGGTGTTGTCCTAATGTAAAGGCATGACATGAAATAAAGTGGAAAATAAGTAATAAATAAATACATTAAAATAATTAAAACTAATGTAGTATTTTCTATATGACAGGTACTGCTCCAAGAGCTTTACATCAAATCAGCTGATTTAATTCTGACAAAAAGCACAATAGGGTGAGTTCCATTGTTATCTTGATTTTACCGGGAAATTATTATAAGCAGAGCTGCAGTATAATAAGGATAGTGCCATATATGCAGTTTTAAAAAATCTACATACGCTGTGGAGATGACGCTCCCTACTCTAGGCTTGGAGTGTCAAAGTAAGTAGAGACATAGAGGATTTTCATCTTTGTTGCACATACATTTGTTTGTTGAGTTTTAAAAATAAATACAATTATTTTGTAGTTAAAATTTTCTTCAAATTACTTACCAAAAAAAAAAAACACACACTCATTGTAGAATTTTCAGAAAATGAAAACAAGCAAAAATGAGAAAATAAGTGAGGGGAAACAAATATTTTGATATTTACTTTTCGGTTCTTTTTTTTTTTCTTCATATAAATATGTAATTTCACATCTACCAAAAAATTGGCTTGCACTGTGATGCTATTTTAAAAGCTGCTTTTTCTTTTAGCTAGCAAAATTATCATTCCATGTCATTAAATAGCCTTCCACCTGGTTGCACAGTACTGCCTTTTGTATGGCTCTATCAAACTTTTAGTCACTCACTGCTGAATTTTTCTTTTGCTTTTGGAAGTGTAACAGGATGATTAATTAAATATTTAATGTGGTAGAATAACCTGATTGAGAAACTAGCCATATCTGGTTTTCTTGGCTATGGACTCTTCAGAAAAGAATGTGAAGAATTTTCCCCACATCCTCCCGAGAGAGTGGCCAAGGTTTCAAGACTGGGAGGTCAAAGAGGTTTAGAGGTGGATTTCTAGTGGGAAGGTGGGAGTCAGCTTACCTGTGAGCAATAGCTTCCAGCAGGAGGGTCCCCGAGGATCCACAAATCCGTAAGTTGAGATGCAGCTGAACACCACTCCCTCCCTGGAGCTGGCAAAACCTGGTATACACATGGCTGTGAGAAGCTGAAAGAAAGACCACTAAGGACCCAGCCACTGAGAGGCTGCGATAAGCAGGCAGCTCACCAGCCTGCTAGGAGAAGCAGTGCACACAGACAACCACCAGCATTCCACAGGCAGTCCAAGGAGTAGCTCCCTATCTATTCCTATCAGACCAAGACCTTGGCATGCTTGGTTGGAGATTTTTCATCTTGTTTAATTTTTGGTAAAACCAATGAGCCAAGAAAGCAACCCTAATAATGATATTTCCCGTCTCACCATCTGAAAATGGGCTTCAGGACCAGATTTAAATAAATTTGGAAAAATAAAGAATATGGATTTTTCTGTCCTGTCACCTGTCATAGAGCTAATCATTCCTTGTTTGTAAACAAAACCATGAGGAAGTCACATGGCAGAATCTCTGGGTTCATCTGTGACCACTGGCTGTTCATTTCTGAAGCCAGATGTCTGCATGGCACACCAACAAAGTAGAAGGTCTGTTGGTCACACAGCTCCAGGAGCTAAGCCCTCAGGATTAAGGGACCTCAACTAAGTCGGGCCCTTGCTCTATCATGATTGAGCTTTATACCTGCAAATGAGTTTCCGTGCCTCCACTTATTGTCCTGTACACTCTGAACCGATGAGTCTTTGCCACTTGGGCAGTCCTTGATCTTCAGGAAATCTAGACAAACTCACACATCCATGGAAACTGTAAACAGTCCATATTCTCTAATACACTCCAGCTGGATCAAATGGCTGGACACGTTCGAGAAGATACCCTAAACTTCATGCCTCTGTGATCTTGCTCTTGTTTGTCCATCTAGAGTGAGTGTACCTCATTTTTGCCTGTTGAAATCCTACTCATCCTTTAAGATTGAACAAAATGAGTCTCCCTCACAAGGCTGCCCATTCATTTCATGGGAAGCCATCTTTCTTTCTTCTTCCACAGGCATCTTATGCCTATAGCAGTCACTTGAGTACATTTTACAAGCTCCCTGAAGGCAGGGGCCAGCCTTCATCTACGCATTCCCATAGGACCTAGCTCAGGATTTGAAGAGTTATGATGCAGCCAAATGCCTGTGGGACTAAACTTGGGACTGGGGCCTAGGCTTGGATGCAGTCCCAGGCTATTTCAGGCCCTGGAACGGGTGGGGTGAATGCTATGGCTGGAAGATAAAAGTTCTGAGCAGGAATGTGGCCTGGGCTTCGCTGACTGGAATAGCCTCTGTGCCACCACCCCCTGATGCTTCCTTGTCCAGCCCCTTTAGGAACAGGAAAACACTGTGTTCTTGCAACTCTCCTAAGCCCCTTGGGCCTTTAGGGCCTTCACTCCACCCATTCCTCTCCTGCATTCCTCCAAAGAGGACAAAGGCCCGAACAGGTCTGCTGGAAATGGTTGGAGGGACTTTGGGGACAGGCCAATGTCTAAGCTCCTGGTCTCTGCTCCAGCTGCACTCTAGCTCTTAGCCTACATGGCTGTGTTGACCCTTTGTCGGGACTCTGCTTGGAGTGTGGCAGTGGCATGAGCTCATGCTGGAGGCTAGAGAGCTCTGTCCTCACTGCTGCAGAATGGGACAAATGCTAAGGGTGGGGAAGAGGGAGTTTAACTCTTTTCCCAGGGACGAGACCAGGCTTACAATGGGGATGGTGGAGACTTAAACTACTAAGAGGCTGCTCAGGCAGAGCCCCTGAGCGTCATGGAGTACAAGGGACGTTTCCAAGATCAGGGCAGAGAGGAATGAGGGTCAGCCTTGGGAATCACATTGGTTCCACGGAGGGCTGAGATGGTGAAGTGGTTAATGGTCTGTTGAAAAACAGGGAGAGTCCCTCCTCTAGGGGCCCAGCTGGCTGCAAAGCCAGGGGTAGAGGCTCCAAGGGTGATGCAATGAGGCCCGCCCTGCACACCAGAGAGGGTGAGGAAGGCAGGCTCCCACCCGGCAGCGGCCTCCACACCACCAGCAGTTGACCACTGTCTCCTCTGACTCCAATATGCCAGCCACAAGGAGGGAACTTTGGGGTGAAGGGAGCAAAACCTGACTGGCTGGGCTTTGGCAAACTGCTGCTTCTGCCTGCCATGTTCTATCCAGCCGGAATGCCTTTAACTCTGGAAATAGACAGCTGTCCTCTCTTCACCCTGAAGTCTGACGGCGTCTCGGGAATAAGGAAAGTAAATATGCCATGTGCTCATGGGAAGGACTTCTCAGTATGTGGCAT
This sequence comes from Cuniculus paca, assembly GCA_004365215.1. Taxonomy (NCBI): domain Eukaryota; kingdom Metazoa; phylum Chordata; class Mammalia; order Rodentia; family Cuniculidae; genus Cuniculus; species Cuniculus paca. Next base: position 44,070 of record RJWT010001534.1, read on the forward strand.
GTGGAGACAGTCAGGAGGGGCTGCCATCTCTGAGACGGTATTGAGGGATGCAGATTTTCTGATAATATTCCGCTCTTGACACTAAGCCCCATGAGGACAGGAACTGCAGCTGTCTTGTTTCCTGCTGGATCCCTGGCACCTAGCACAGATCCTGACACAAAGCCAAGGCTCAATAAAATAACTGAGCAGCCAGAGGCTGAAGTCCAAGGCTAGTTTCATAGTTTCTGCTTTTATGGTAAACTAAACACATGCAAGCACATGCGTGCACACACACACACACGCATGCATGCACACACACACACATGCATGCACACACACACGCACATGCACAAAGAAGTGCAAGGAGTCATCAGAACAGAGTCTTTCCATGTTGTTTACAATCACTGGGTCTTACCAGCATTAATATTAATAGGCTTCAGCTTCGGGAATTGAAGAAAGACATATCAGGATCTCTGGTCCTCCCCAGAAGAAAGCATTTGGGGAAGTTTCCAGAGCAGTACACAGCAGCCATACCCTAGGGCCAGGTTGGATAAGGGCAGTGGCAGTTGCCACGGATGGGGAAGTTTCAGCCTTCCTTCTCAAGAAAGCACAGCCCAAGTGCAAACAAGTACTCGATTCCAGCAAAGACTATCCTTTCTGGCAGCAAGCAGGTTTCCAATTATTGCTGCCATTCTGGGAGGCGGGGCACAGAGAGAATTCCAAGTTCTGAACAATAACTCCTTTACCATCCAGATTTTTAGGTGGGAACCCACATCTTAGTAACTTATATATTCATATGTACAATCTTTGCAACTTCCTCAAAGCTCTTTGATGTTTATTATCTGAGTGGATTAGGCCATCACAGGCCCCAGTAAAGAACTATTATCCTGTGTGGCATGAGGACACAGAGGTCCAAAAAGGTGCGGAATCCCAGTAGCCAAGTTAGTAGCAGAGTCAAGATTTGAGCCCACATCTCCATCTACCCAGATCCACTGGTTCCTTCACACCCTGTGGTCCCCCAGATCCAGCTATTGCAAGTTCTTGAGTTCCCCCATGTAAGACCTCAGATCTCCTAAGAGCAAAGTCTACTTTATCCAGTCATTGTTTACAGTCAGGACAACTGGCCCTGCTACTCATACTTCTGCTCCCTTTCTCTGGCAGGACCTTCTGCTGTGATCCAACTTTGCCTGTTTTGCTTGAAAGCCAACCACACCCACTCCCCCACTCTCAAACACACACACTTAATTCTATTGCACTGAGCTGGAAACAACTCAAATGCCCAACAAAAGGAAAACTGCTACATAAACTTATAAAACCATAGGATGGGACACTTGGACAACACAGACAGTAAGAAGTATGTACATGATCTCTGCATGTGGTAATGCATTTTTTGAAATACTGCAATTTGAACAAAACAAAACACAAAATGATAGGTGTGTACTGATCAAAGATATGTAAAAATGTGCTTCTGCAAATCAATAAGAACCACAAGCAAACTTAGAAAGAGGGAAAGAGAATTTTTTTCTCTTCACAGGGTTTTCCTTGCTATAATGTTCAAAACAATAGTAAATAGAAAATGATAGCTATGATAACAAGCAGAGAGGGAGTAAGAAGGCCTCCCTGCTGGAACTGCAGAAAGGGAAGACCGGAGGCTGGGACCAAGGTGTCGGAGGGAGCAAGGTGCCTCAGAGGCAGCTGGCGGATTATCTACTTGGAGCTCTGGGGGCATCCTTCACCACTATCACCACATCAGCAGTACCTCCCAGAGCTGCATGACACAGTCTTTTGGGTCACAAGAAGACGCCCTCACCTTTTCAGAGGAGGCCTGTCCATGTTGTAGAGCTGGAGGAAGAGCCACTCTTTTGGTCATCTAGTCCTATACACTTCTTGTCACCCACGATCACTGTGGTTTTTCTGCACCTAAAGTGAGGGCTGGCTGGCAAGAGGTGAAAGGCCTCCAGGGCAAGCATAGCCTTTCTCTGGCCACGTATGAGGCTGGCAGGAATCAGACCAGTGTCAACGGCACAAACTAACTTCCCTCGAGACTGAGAGACGGGGCCGGGCAGACACATCAAACCCCACACAGCTCAAGCTGACCTTGCTTCCCCGCAGCCCCTCCAGGAAGACCGTTTGCTGCACCTGTGCTTCCCAGCACCGTGGACACCACCACCACTAGTCAGAGTGCACAAAGGTCCGCAGGGTTGGCTCTGGCTTTGGGCTTCACGCTGCCTTGTGCTGCTCCCCGCCGCTTCCCACACTGAAGTACTAATGGTTGCTGTGATGCACCAAGCTGTTTTGAGTTTCTTACCTTTTCTAAGGCTGTTGCTTCAGCCTGGAGTCTTCTGACTCATCTCCCTCTGTGAAGTCTTTCCTAGTCATCCTCTCGGCCCCACAGGACCCCTGCTCTCCACCAACTGTCCCCAGGTAAAGGTCAGTGCTTCATCTTACCTGTGTTATCCAACATCTGACATAGTGCCTTCAGCATTCAGGACAGTCACGCATCACTGAACGGAAGCAACACATTCTGAGAACCGCCTCACTAAGCAGCTCATCATTGTGTAAACACAAGTGTGCTTACACAAACCCAGATGGTACAGCCTACTACACACCTACACTACATGGTACGGCTCATTGCATTGAGGTTGCAAACCTGTGCACCACCTTCCAGTACTGGATACAGCAGCCACTTATAACACAGATGTGTTTATATCAGCACCACCGTAAAAGTGCAAGTCATGCATTGCACTACAACATTTCAATTTTAGCTGTGTTAGCTCCATTATCATATCTTATGGGACCTAGCCAATCTGTTGATGACTGAAACATTGTCGTATGGTGCGTTACTGCATATGTCATAAGAATAAATGAATGAGTGTTTAGGATAGATATTTGGGTGGAGGAAGAGTAGATTTAATTACCCAGACCAAGTCCACACAGGTCTACAACATTTCTGGTGAGAGGATCTCCCACTCATCTCTACCCCCAGGCCACTTCTTTCTACAGCAGGATCCCCTCTGGTCTCCAGACCCCTTGAGAACATACCACTGTTACACACAGCAGGTATTCCTGACCTTGATGTCCTACTCTTCTCAAACACTGAGTCCTGAAGAGTTGTCTCATTTGTACATGAATTATGCTCTTCAGGAGAGGTGAGCTTACTAGTAGAGACACTGTCGGGGTGGGGAGCTGGACAGCTAAAAAATCATTTTATGCATCCATGAGCAGCAGTCTCCTTAGTTGGGCCACGTGAAGCCATCTTCGGGTTGGGCAAGCTGGGCATGCAATGGTTCCCATGGAGGTTATGTTGTCACACCCCCTGGCTGGGTGAACTCTTTGATCTCTAGTCTACACATGGTGGGGGATGGCAGCCACCCGTGTCTTCTGCAGTGGCTGGTTTCCAAGAATGCCTGGCTGTGGTCTGAAGTGAATCA
>RJWT010001535.1:0-47475 GCA_004365215.1 Cuniculus paca
TATATATATATATATATATATATATATATATACACTTAAGATAGCTAAGATGATTGTACTACTAATTTTATTAGTTCTTAGAACAAAACAGTTAGCATTGATAGGACTGGACCAATTCTGTATGCCTATACCTGATAATCTGAGCAACTCTTGAAGACAACCATACAAAATAACAACTTTTGGTATCTTCCTATCACCTTTGTTTAGAAAGCCTATATTGTTATTGTTTTGGGCTCTCCATTATTGTTATGTATCTGTCTTTATTGTTTTTTGTTTGTCATGTGCTTTGTTCTACTGTTGCCTCTAGCACAGACAGGATAGATGTACATATATATGGTTATACATGCCTAGAACTACTCCTAAAGAGTTTATGAGAACAGATTTTATTAAGTATCAAGATATGAACAGCTACTTTGAAGAAAATGAGACATTATGGTAGCCATAGCTGATTTCATATCTTCAGGTTCTGAAATCCAATAATGCTTTTATTCTTTGGTTTGATCGGTTTAAGTCTGTTTTCTACTATTTGATAACAGTATGTGAGAAGATATGAACGAGTTTTTTGAAGAAAACAAAGGACATGAAGGCAGTCACTGTTGATTTCCTATTATCTGGTTTGAAGGCCTGTAATGTTTTCACTCTTTTGTTTTGACTGGTTTCATATTATTTTGTTTTGTTTGAATTTATTGTGTGAAGGTATGAACGACCATCTCGAAGAAAACAAAAGACACTAGGGTAGCCATTGTTAATTTCCTATTGTTATGTTTTGAAGACCTGTATTGCTTGCAGTGGTCTGTTCTGATCTGCTTTGTTGTGTTTTACTCTGTTTTGTTTTATTCTCTTTAAAATTAAAATTTAAAAAAACCTCAGAGGCTTTTTGTCAGAAAGAACTACTTTCCATTTGTCAAAAGCCCTGAGTAGATCATATTTGAATATGGAGCATCCTATAACCACAAAGTAAAATAAAAGCAGCAGTGGAAAACATAGTAGTCACTTTTTCTGTGTTAGGAAGCCCAAAGTGTGCTTTAGTTTTCAGAGATGGTGAACCATGAAGTGTACTTCACATATGCTTCATGGAATGCACTGTACTCCCCGGGAGGGCTGCTTTGGGAAGATGTATTTGGACTTTGATTCAGAATTTGTAGAATCATAAAGCAACAGCTATGCAAAGCTGAGGAATAGGGTTTTAAAGAATAGATGAGGCTCAACTGTCCCTCAAACAAAAAGACTTCTGTCTAGAACATATAAAGAATTGATTGAAAAAAATCAGACTCCCTAAATTCAAAGACCCAATCCAAAAATGGGCATCTGAGATGAATATCCATTTCTCAGATGAAGAAATACAAACAGTAAATAAATACATGAAAAAATGTTCAACATCACTGGTCATTTGAGAAATGCAAATTAAAACAACCCTGAGATTCCATCTCACTCCAGAAAGAACAGCTATCATCAAGAAAACAACCAATAACAAATGCTGGTGGGGCTGTGGGGAAAAAGGAACACTTTTCCACTGTTAGTGGGAATGCAGACTAGTAAAACCACTGTGGAAATCAGTGTGGAGATTCCTCAAAAAACTAGGTTTGGAAGTCCCAACTCAACTATTCTCCTTCTGTGTATTTTCTCAGAAGAATTAAAAACATCATGCCACAGTGATATATATGCACCCATGTTTACAGCAGTACAATTTGTAATAGCTAAATCTTGGAAACAACCCAAATGCCCATCAATTTGGATAAAAAAGATGTGGTATTTTTATACAATGGAGTACTACTTAGCTATAAAGAAGGATAAACTTGAGGTTTTTGTAGGTAAATGAATGCAATTTAAGACTATACTCATAAGTGAAAGAAATCAGACTCACATGTATAAGCATCATATTGTCTCTCTAGTGTAAAAAACTGAAAGAGTAAATAAGATCCAAAATGCACAGAGATTTTTGAAAGGGGAAGAAACTGCTCAAATGAAAGAACAACTGGGATGGGGGGAAGGAAAAAAGAAAGAAGGGAATATATATATATATATATATATATATATATACACACATATATAGCAAGATAGATAATCTTACTACTAATCTCTGTTAGTTCATCAAAAGAATAATTTTTGCTTTCCTTGTTCAATATTTTTTCATGCCTATACCTTGTAATCTGAGCAACTATTTTGAAGGTAACAATACACAATACAGTAACCATTGTTAATTTCCTTTTGTGTTGATTTGAATTCTGTACCACTATTTTTAGTTTTTTGGTTTTGTTTTGTTTTAAAATAAAAAAATAAAAAAGACTAGAGTAGACTTTTTCTGGAGGATAGAGCAGAGATGCCATCTAAATGCTGCCATTATCCTAAACACATTCCCCTGAACTGTTAGATAAAAGCAGGATTTTGATCATTTAGTAAAGGGGAGTTATGTGTTTGTGTGTATTTAGCAAGAGCCAATAAAATTTATCAAGAATTGGTTATGTAAATAAAGAACTCTAGATTGACAAGAAGACTGCGGCTTTCAAGATCTCCTGAAAGCAAACTGGCTTTTCAAATGTCTAGCTCCCAGCTAATTACTAGAAGAGAAGGCAAAGTGGTGATCTCCAGGGGACTGGAGGCTTCATCAGAAACAGCTTTGCATGCATTTTTCCTCTCTCATTCACTTGTTTTCTTATACACAGCTTAGAGCACATACACAGACCTCTCTACTCTACCTCCCAAAGTTGTTATGAAGCTCACATGTTATAACATCCATAAAGGTGCTCTATAAGTTTCAGTATCAGTCATTTATTGTCAAAATATGCTGCATAATAAATCATCCTAAGACTCAGTGGTCTAAGATGATAATAACCTATCTCAGTAATCTGGGGGTTGGATGTTTCATTGGCTGGGCAGTTCTACCAATCACGGCTGCCCTCGTTCAGATGATCACATTGGGGTGAACTGATCTATAGAGGGATCAGTGAAACAAGTCATCTCTAATCTACACTTTGATCATCATCCTGGAATCAGCAAGCCATCTGAGCTTGTTTTATATATGACAATGAAAGAGGTACCGGAGAATAAGCCCAGCCACTCGTCAGAGCCTCAGTCTTTTACTCATATCATGCCTGCTAGCATCTCATTGGCCAAAGCAAGTCACTACAGTACACAAAACTAGACCATTCAATGACAAAGCAGATGGGTGCAGGGAGAAATGAAGAGTCAGGGTTGTAATCTGTTAAAAGCACTTTCAAAAAATGAGAAACTCTGTTGCCAATGCACTCCAGCCAGAAAAATAGGAAAGATTTTTGGCTTCTCATTTTTGGATTCCTCAAGATTCCAGTGGATCACTCTCTTTCATCTCTTCTCTACAGTCAGCTAAACCTGGGGAAATTATTCATCATCATCAAAAGAGAAGGCAAGATACTGTATAGATGGTGAACACAGCCTGGTGGTCAGAAGGGACCAAGATTTGAGTCCCTGCTCAATTACTAACACAATACATAATCTTAGGTAAGTTGTTTAATTGCCCTAAGTCTTGGTTCTTTATATCTCATGGTTATCCTATACAGATCATGATTTTAAACACCATATATATGCTGAAGATGTTAAAATTTACAACTCTAACTAAAACATCTTTCCTGAGCTCCGTATTTGTACATCTCCCTACTTCACTTCTATACTTGAATTTCTCACTAGCATTTCAAATTGAACATATCAAGATGGAACACCTAACTTTTTCCCTTAAACATCTTTTCTCTCCCATTTGTCTTCCCAGTCTCATTAAGTGACATCTCTATTCTTCCAATTGATTAGAACTACAGCCTTACTGTCACTTTTTTTCTTGTATCTTACATTCAGTTAGCCAAGAAATCCTGTTCACACTACATTTAAAATATATTCTGAACCTAGCGAGCCTTCTTTTCTGAACATGCTCATAGATAGGACCTTTGTCCAAGTTCCATCTTCCATGCAGATTATTCCAACCACACTCTGTCACTGCACAGGATGCCTGAAGTCAAGTCATTTGCCAGCGTGAGTCAAATAATGTATCCCTTCTGCTCAAACCTCTGATGCTTGTCTATCTTACTCATCATAAGTGCCAGATTCCATATAGTGGCTCACAGTCCTCTCTATGCTCTGCTCTCTGCTCTTTCCACTAGAACTATAAGGGCTTTCTTGCTGTTTTCCAGGGCTTTGCCCCCTTAACCTCCTTGCTCTTCAAGGCACTCTTCCCCAGATACTCAGATAGCCCACTCCATCACCTCTTCCTCCACATCTTTACCCAAAGTTCACCCTCTCTCTAAGGCCTTCTCTGTTACTATGTCCACCTCCTCTGTCTTATTCTTTTTTCTACAATTTATCATCATTTAACAAGCTGATTGTTTTACTTTTTATTTCACTTATTATCTGTCTTAACTATCAGATTTTAAAGTCCATATGAGAGAGTTGTGTTCCTCATGTACATTATAGTACTCACTAGGCCTAGAACATTTCCAGGCACATTTATATGTGCTCACAGATTTGTTCAATGAAAGAATGAGATGAACAGGATTATTGTATAGATTAAGATAATACATGTAAAAATCTAGCATAGCCTCAGATGAAAACTAAATACTTAAGAGATGATTGCTCAAAATGCACAGCAATTGAGCCTAAAGCCCTGACATGTCGAAACTTAACTCTGATCTACACAATGTGACTTCACTGCTTCCCAGTGTATCTTCTCACTAAGGCCCAATCAGCTCTCTTTCTCTAGTAACCAGCACATGGCAGGTGTTCAATATATTTTTATTCAATCAAAGTGAAAGTGGCTGAGTCTGATTTTGTAGATGACTAGTCAGGTTGTTACTTCTGGTGTTGATTGGAGTCTAGGAAGAGCAGCTACTCTGAGGAGTGCACCATCAAGACTGCACTCAGATCACACTGATGCAAAGACAACCGCAGAACCTAAAATCCAGACCCAGCACCCAGTATATTCTGCAGACCTTGGACCTAGGTAGATGGATGTTGACTATCCAGTCTCTAGGTGGCTCTGAGATTTCCTGTGAGAGTACAAATCTATTTATATTTTCAGTTATCCCAAGAATCATTACAGAAAAAATAAAAGAACTTATGCATGTCTACAGAGTGTATTTCCCCTTAAAAATCACAAAATACACAAGTATGAGTCACTCTCTCAATCTGAGACAGACTGGTTATTTCTAGACATGCTTGCTGTGGCTCCAGTATAATTCCCTGAGGTTAAAAAAAAAGATGATGGATCTATGACAGCATCTCTCTTCTCATTGGTACCAACAAAGACCTTTCCAACAACTCATCCCTGAGTCTTAACTCTTACAAAGGCAACTGTGTCTTGGGCATGTTTTCTTTTCTTACTGCAAAATTCAGCCTCTACTCCTCAGTTGGCTGGGCCACAGCATACATTCAGCAACGCTACATGCACTTAGGGCGCATGCAGTCTGGGCTTTGCATTGGATCTCAGGCTTCGGGAACCAGACACAATCACACAAGAAACTCAATAATAACAACAGGAAACAAACCCAGAAATATTACAAGACATTGTATTATAAATACCCAGTAATGACATGTGGACAATGCATACTTCCAGAGTTCATTAATGCCAAGCCCTCTAGGCAGAAAGCATCAGGGAAAGTTTTAAGGAAAAGGTAATACTTGAGTTAGGGGTCTAAGAAAACTAGGATTTGAACACAAATAGAGGATTAAAAAAAAAGAATCAACATGAACACATAGATAGAAATGAGCAAGGTTTATGAGTTTGGGGCCCATATTTTCCATGCATTTTACACAAAAATATATCATTAAGGAAAGACTAAATGTGAAATCTGGGCTTTAACACTAGTTTTAAATGTAAATGTTACCAGTTTTAAAAAGTTGTACAAATAGTTGAGTCAACATTCTTTTATAAAGGGTACAGAAGAGTTCAAAGATTTTTTATTATTACTATTATTTGAAGGTTCCTCCTGGATTTTATAAGTATTTTCTGAGATTTCATTCCTAGACGTGACTCTGATGGCACATCGCTAATGCAGCCTCACTCTACCAGATGAGATGATAGCTTCCTTTTCTTTAACTGCTTTTGTAACCCGAGGATATTGCTATACTCAACCCTAATCTCTGAGAATCTTTTGGGCCTTTTATCTCATCTACTAAAGCTCAAAGCGGCTTTAGATTCCCGCATTTCTGGGCAAGTTCCTGTACCCAACAACAGCTCACCACGCATTCTCTTTTCTCCAGGTTCATACCCTCCACTCTTTTTTCTACTGTTTCTTGTCCATGGCAGGACAGAAAGAAGCTCGAGACTCAACTCCTATTGTACTGCACCAGTCAAGCAGACTAGAACATGTGTGTTTTTCCAAGGACTGGGTGATTAACAAAACAAGATCTTAATGTACTGTAATATAAAATGTAGGAAGTTATCTAATATCAAAAGAATTACTCTCAATATATTTTCTAAGGAATGGTGGGTCTTATACTTGCCAGGTGTGGTACAAACACACAATTTTTATTTTCTTGGTGACAAAGGAAAGCAAAACTTTTTCTTTTTTCTCTTTCTATTAGGGGAGAGGCAATGAAACTAAGTTTTGATCAATGAGAGGTTAGTGGAAGAGATAGAAGCTCTTCTCATCCTGCCCTTGAGTGCATCATGACAGCATCTTCCATTCTTTCTTCTCTTCCCTTTGAAATCATGACTCCCAGCTGGCAGGGCTACATGACGGTGGGATCTCCCACCCCTGAGTCACCTTCTGGAAGATAGCCAGCTAACCCATGTTAGCCTATGCATGGACAATGAATAAAACCTCATCATAAGCCACAGATATTTAAGGGTTTACTTGTTACTTTACTACAGCTTATCATGATCAATATGCTCTGGGGAAAGGATGGCAAATTGAAATCAGATTATAGCTTTCATTAATGATAATTGCTATAAGCACCTTTTATGTGCCAGCCATTGTGATGTGTGTATATTTAAAGAATTACATCCTTAGTGTTTTATATCCAATTTTAAAATGGCAGCAATGAGACATAGAGAGATTTTTAGAAAAACTTTCTTAAGACTATGCAGTTAGTGATTTTTCTGATTCCAAACTTTGTTATTTCAATGACTTTATAGCATGTCCCTCATGGTTAAAGATCCTCTGTACCCATTTTTGGCAGGAGGAGGTGACTCCAATTATCTTCATTTTTCTTTATTAGTAGCCTGCTATTATTTCTACCAAAATCCAAATTTTCTACATATGACCCATTACTTGTTCCACAGGGTCACTAGGCACAATAGCAATTCCAGAATATTTTTGTATCATTAGTCTTTATAAGACCCCAGCAGGAACCATTCATCACTCTTAGTGTTTGGTCTGAACATGAGAATCTATTGCTAATTTAACTATAACCTGATTGAAATTAAGGTGATTTGAAAAAAAAATCAGGCAGGGATTTTGACCCTATGCTATTACATTACTAAAATACTCAATCCAACCTAGATAAACTAAATCTAGTTCCCAAATATGGATGAGCACACTCTGCATAGAGGGTATTGAGCAAGTAAAGTGGTTGGATGATTTTTATCTGAGCTCTCAGTCCTATCAGATTTCCATCAGATTTCCATCAGATATAAACTCCAGTACAAAACTTTGTTGGCTTCCAAATCATGTAAGCTTTGCCCACTAAAGACCCTATCATTTAATCTCACTTCTATTAATAAAATAAAATACAATAAAAATCTTATTCTGATACTGAATAACATGAATTTAGTATACCCTCTATATTTTCATATGTATAATTAAATTTTATAGTCATAGCAGTTCCGTGAATCAATTATATGGAATTATCCTCGTGTATGTAAGGTAAAATTGAGGCACACTGACTCAGCCAAACTCTCACAGTAGTGGAACTGAAAATGGAGCTAGATCTTGCCAGAATTCTCCTACTAAGCAATCTGCATATTTCTAGCAAAATATCACTTAATACTAGGTAAAACTTCTTAGCATCCCATCCCATCCTAATCATGGAGATCAGTAGCTGCAATCCTTCATCAGGAACCAGAATATGCAGAATACACTTTCAGTGTTTTTCAACGCTCTATCTACCCTACATTCTTTACTCATAAAAATGAGCCCGCTGAATCACACAAGGCTAATCCACTATGCCTCTTTCCCTGACCTTTTTTCCATCCATGAACACATTATTCACATTGAGACTTATCATCTTATGGGTTCCCACAAGCTATGCATATAAAACCTACAATATATGGTGTCTCCACTCAAAGTAAAATATTCTGGTCTCTTTTTTTTTTTTTAAAGAAATAAGCTTCAATTTCCTACAATTAATTACTTCTGGTGATATTTCCATAGTGAGTCCCTTGATGGTCATGAGAGAAAGGTCTAGGCTGCTTATGGCCAAGGTGAACGATAGCTCATTTGCCAAATAACTTTGGAAACTGCAATATCTGGTGTTTCCATCTTAATCCCAATGAAAATGAAATTCACTTGATATTTGACAAATGCCAACATCTATATGAACAGGTTACCTATAGAGGGATACGTAAGCATGCTGAGGTACTCAGAGTTTAACTGCACATGAAAATCATTACACTTCCAGACAAAAGGATGAGCAGGTTCCCAGAACTCAATGAAAGTTATAGCCACACAGGATGCTGGACCATCAGTAACACCACACTAAAGCAAGGAGATAAGAAAGAAATGCCCTGCTTCTCTTTCCTTCCAACCTCTGATCCTTTGCTAGTGTCTTCCACTGACCAAACTCAAAACAGAGGCCAGAGGATAAAGTGGTCCAGGGGATGCAACTGCACTGGATGGACTCCCAAGTGCAGAAAAACTCAGGGAAGGAAAGAAAATGGATCTGTGGCCAGCGTGGGGACCTGGGTGGGATGGTACAAGCAGAGAATAACCAATACATCTGGTTATTTACATGCCTTCAGTTGCAGTCTGTCAGCAAGGGTGGGAGGTGCTTTATATAAGAGTGAAACCCCTTTCGACATTCCACCATCTGATTCACACATAAAATGAGGGTGTAAAAATGGCTCTGGCCTGAATACACATCGATGTTTTTTTAATGTGTTAGTAAATACAGTCGTTGGCTGTTCCTGGAGAGAATTATGCATCATCAACTGACATAAAAGGCAATGTAATGTCATCTTCAATTGCTGTTAGAAGAAATAGGATGAAATTATGAGCAATTAGGAAAAGAAATATTGTATCCCTATGGCAGCTCGGGTTTTACTGAAAATCCTATTGGACTAGTTATGGGAGCCGCCACATAAACGTTTGAGGCCCACGCCCAGGCAGAGGGAAGAGTTATGACTTGGGAGTATGTTTCCATGGTAAAGCTTCGGGGAATTTAATGCCCTGAAGTAGCTTGGAGCACATCAATGGCACAAGGTCAATGAAGAAAGCTGTTCTAAACATGAGGAGTGTTTACAAGCATTCTGTAAATGTGATTTAGAAAACTCTTATCTCAAAGATGCCAATATTTAAGATAACAAATGACTCCCAAGAAAAACAAGAGCAGTTCCCTCCAGGGAATCATGTGCTGAGAAAATACAGATCTGAATCTAAGAAATGGGAATTGGGGCCGTGTCTTGGTTCTAAACAAATAGTATCAGTCTTTAGAAGTGGATTTTCAATTTTGGGTTGGCCATATATGATGACTGTAATACCAATCAATTAACTTTCTCCTTGGAAAAGGATCAAGCCCTTCTAATACTCATTTGTTCTGAAATTTGGGAAGCTCTAGAATTGACCTCTGAAAAATATGGTTGAAAGAGAGCTTGAGCTGTTGGGACTATAAAATCAAATGCAGTCTTTTCACTCTGGCATTCAAGGCCTTAATCCATCTTTAGAGGTAAGTCTTCCTGTGTTCTCCCACAAACCAACCCAACCTAATCCTCCCTGTCACTTTGATTTTCTTTGTTTTTTATCACTAAACCCTATCTTTGCTGTTAAAAATCTGTTTCTCTTTCAAGACCACCTATCTATGGATCATATTCCCAACCTCTGCAAACATACTTACTGCTCCATCTTTTTTAAGGTTTTTTTCTCCCTCCTTCTGTAGCATTGGGGATTTCATCAGGCCCTTGCACTAAGCTACATCCTCAGCCCTTTTTAATTTTCTATTGTCAGACATGGTCTCACTAAACTACTTTGCCTCGCTTTGAATTCGCTAAACAGCCTCAACCTCCTGAGTAACTGGGATTACAGGCATGTGTCACCATGTCTGGCTAATTGCTGAATCTTTTGAACACTTGAGTGTTTGTTAGCATAAATGGTAATATATTCTACTTTAGATTATAGTCATTTATACTCTTGATGACTATTCTCTAAGATGTTGGAATTTCTTGCAGGGAGAGTTCATTCCTTTTATAAGGGCCTGACCAGAATGTTGAATTGAATTGCTCTGATTTGTATTAGTGAAAATGAAGGAATGAATCAGAGACTTTCTTTAAAGTGGAAATAATCTCAAGATTTTCCCTCCCACTGAGTCAAATGCACATATGGATCTTTTTAGTATTCCCAAAAACGATGCTTCTAGACACCCCCCCACCAAAAAAGACTCAATACTCTAGAATGCTTTATTGGCCTATGAGGTGGTTAATTCTAGGAAGGTGTTTTCTAAACCCTTATAGTAGTCTGCAAAGTATTTATACTCAATGTGCACAATTCCTATATCATGGTGATTTCTAAATAGAAATTCAAAAATCACACAATTTAACATATTCTCTGGTGTCACCACTTTAAAAGCAAGCTTGAGCTCTCCAGCATATTCAAGGTTCTTCATGACCTCTCCCCAGCTCCCTTTCCAGTTGAAATTCCTGTGAGGGGTGGATAATAGAAAGATTTTCCCTTCAGATACACTTAATATTACACATATTATGTAGTAACAAGTCAATTTAGTGACTACCTCTCTTCTATTCATCATTAATTATGATTCGATAAGATAAGTCTGGTTATTTCTAAGTCCTCAGTGGTTATTTATTGTGTGCTTATTATTTTTTTGTGCACTTGTCCTATAATAACTAAACTTTAGGTGTTCAGTGACTATGCAATAAATATTCATTCATCAAAGTAATGGCTAGTTCCTTGTGTAATTAATTCCCTAAATTTTCAGACAGTAGATAACGTGATGTTTTCAAGTTCCTTGAACTTGCAAAACAAGTCCACTCAGTTGTCTTCTTGGCACCAAGCAGGGAACACTGGTTGAGATAAATTCCATTCAGATACTGTAGTCCAGGCCAACACCTTCTTCATGACTTTTCATGGGAAGGGAAAATTCCCTACAGCCCTGTGCTGTGGAGTCTGGGCAGGAGAAAAGAGATGCAGAAGCACTGACTCGATGCTGGAGATCAGAGGTCACCAAAGTGAGAACACACGCAGAGCCTCAACATCCGTAATGAGCTCCGTGATTCAGTGGATTAGAAACTGAACGTAGAATCAAAATATCAGTATTCAAGTCCTCATGTTCTATCTCCTAATTGGATTACCTTAGGCAAGTCACCTAACTTTTCTGAACTTCTGTTTCAATTATTCTTCATTTGTAAAATAAGGATAATGATGGATACTTTATTGCATTACTGAGGGGATCAAATTAGAGCTTGAATTTGAAATGTGGTGTGATGACTGAAAGACGGTGTTCGAGTCTGATAGATATGGGTATGCCTACTAATCATGTAATCTTAAGCAGGCTACTAAAACACTGAGCATTAGGTTGTCTATTGAGGGTGTGATTGTGCATAAAACAGAGTAATGTATCCAGTGCATTGAGCGTGGAACCTGATAGAAAGTAAGCATTCAGTTAACGATCACTATTTCATAATTATTAATAAAATATATAAAATTCCACAAAAATGCACAGAATATATACTTAAGACTGATGTAAAGATAGAAAAATCTTCACCATGTGCTCTGCCCTTAAAGTGAGCCATCAACAAGAAAAATGATAATCGCATCCAGAAAACAAAGCCAAAGATGAATAGCTGAAATTTGAAGGCAGAGCATAAATAGTTAACAAAGTATTTGAAAGAATAAGAATTAAAGAACAAGTAAATCAGGAAACAGAAATGGTCAAATGTCTACAGAAAGTACAAGCAAAGGAAAGGGATGATGTAGGTAGGTATTAAATGTCTGAATAATGAAAACAAACTGTACCAGGTTTATATGCAGTTAAGGTTACTGCTGGACCAGGACTGGATCGGTTAGGGCACTAAACTAGGCTTCTAGGAGAAGACTATCCAAGTAGAAGGAATAATATGAACAAGCCTAGTATGGCTAAAAATAAAAGCATTAAACATGGACAAGAGAAGATGAATAATCACCTTACCCGCAAGTGAGCCAAGTTAGACATCTCCCTGCCTATTCTACTCAGAAGTACACTGGATACTCAGCCATGATCTGGTCCTTCAGTGCTCCTTAAATACAAAGTAAAGAGGGAAATGAATGCATATATGAGATTATTATCCCCCAAATCTGACTATATAGCAGAGCTCTTGGGAGGACAAGATGAGCCACCTCTCTCTGATGATGATGAAAACAAGGCAAGCCACAAAGCAAATTCCAGCATGGCTCAGGCTGCAAATATGCCACCTGAAATGCATCTTGGACAAATATTGAATGTCATCATCTATAATTAAACCACCTTCAGAGTCCTGCAGTTTGCTTCTCTACCAGCTCTGTTGTCTAGTACATGCATCCTCAAAGGTGACCAAGGTCCTGGTAGTGAGATGTGTACCATGCTCAGTCAGTTCTGGCCAAAGGCTTCCTTGAGAAAGATACCTCTTCTACCTGCTAGCCTGTGCTCCAAGAAGGCACCCTCAAAACTGTTAGGTTTGCCATAGTTTTTCTGCATTTTCTAACAAAGGGAAAGAAATGTGGCCCATCGTTGCTTCTCCTGTGTCCAAGTACTTAACAACTTTTTCCATGTCTTGATAGCTTCACCCAGAGAAACCATCTCTGGTGGGCACCATGAACAAAGTCCTAGTGCTGAAGAAGCCTCATTCCCACCCATTAAATCTTGCCCTAATAGATTTCTCATTGATCTTACTTACATCAGCTCAAGTGTAAAACCCAGGATTTTCTGCAGTGCTGTTACTCCTTAAAATATCCTTATAAATCTTGACCATCGTATTCATTAATTATAGCCCAGTCAGAACTTTGGCTGTTAGTTCTGGGTGGCAACTTCATTTATTCCCACATTAAATGCTTTATTTCCATGGAGCTATTTCAGACTCACTTCATTACTTAGCTTCCCACCATTAAACTTCTCGTGGCATGTCACCCAAGCAAATTTTTTTAAAAAGATACCACCCCCACTGTACATTTAAAAAAAACCTTAGGTAAAATATCTAACTTACTTTAAAACTTTATGTTAGATGGCACTACTATAAATGCAAATATTTATTGAGTCGTACTACATCCTAAATGCTATGCCAAGTACTTTGAATACATGAGCAATTATGTAAAAAAAATACTATTATTATTGTTTCGGTTTTACAAATTGAAGATTAGAAAGATTAAGTAAATGGCCCAAAGATAAGTGGGTAGAATCGTTACTAGAATTTAGGTTTGTCCAATTGTAAAGCTCAAAGTCTTATTTGGTGGAACTGTGGCAATTCCAAAATTGTAGCTGAGTACTTTATTTAGTCATAGTATGGATATACATTAAAAACAAACCCAGTATTTTAGAGTTAAAGAAGTTTAAAGTGATGTTTCATTTTTGCATTTTAGCAGATGAGTCCAAAGGGGCGAGGCAATGTGCCCAGGGTCACAGATCTCCTAGAGACAGAGCCAAGCCTGGGACCCAGGTCCCCTCACTTACAGTCATATGCTCTCTCTACTGTGATGTGCTGCTGTCCAAATGTCCTAATACACCAGAATTTGTTTTCCCCTGGGCACAGATGAGAGTAGAAAGACCTGTGGAGTGGCATTAAGTGAATTGAATGTTCTTTCTGCAAATGAAAATGAGAAGCTAATTAGATTCCATAATCACTCTCTCAGATTAAACTTGCCCTTCTTCCTCCTCCACCTTCCCCATCTCTGATGTCCCTCAGTTGTGCCCTGCAGTATTTCCTGCTTAGTCTGAATCTATCTCCTCACATTTCTGTCCTTATCATGAAGCCAAATTTATTTTATCCACTATGTACCAGCAGCTCCAGCTGGCTGCATGGGGTTAGAAGCCTGAATTCATGCTTGTTGTCAGTCTTGAGAGCCTGTAGGTTGTTACTGTTAGATGGTAAATCGGCAGCTGAGGCATTGCAAACGCAGAATCTGACAGAGGCCAAGCAAGGAACTGGAATAAGAGAAGTTGGTGTGAACTGAGGATGCACCACATGTGGAGTGGATGCTAGGAGTCAAGGTAAACCAACCAGAGAGAGGGGCCAACATCTCCCAAGTGGGGAATCTGCACCTCATCTCCATCCAGTGGTTGCTGTGGATTCCAACTCTGAGAGAAAATAAGATCAACAAAGGTGGGGACTTGGTTTCGTTCCCTGCTGTATTTCCAATGCACAAATGGGGCCAGGTTCCTCCCAGGCACTCAATGAGTATTTCCTTAATGAATGAGACTTCTACTTTGGGAGCTCTACATCTTATTTTGCAAATGTCCAACCAGTGAAACTCCTGATCTTTTAGAGAAGAGTAATACCTCTGATTGCTCTGAAATCAGAGGAGGATTCACAGGGATCTCAACCTCAACCACAGGGCACTTCCAGCCACTTCCAATGAGGAGCAATTGATAGAGGGTCCTCACCCCTCATCACCTCTATCCCAGTACAGTATCAGCACTGCCCCACAAGCTCAGCAAGTGTCATCCAGGGATATGCAGAGCTCTGGGATGGCAGGTGTGACTTCAGGAACCTGTAGCAGATATGGCCCCTCTCTGATCCAGGTGCCCTCTTTAAAGAGAGGGTTGCTTTACAGTCTGTAGGTTCCTATCAACTTTAATAGAGTTTGACACATGTTTGGTGAAAGGAACACACCCAGACTCTCCAGAGTCATTAATACAGAGCCATGCCTACCACCCACCTGGTCTGGCTCTGGTTGCTGTTTGAGCTGTCACAAAGCTGAGCAACCAACTGATGGGGTTAAAATTTAATGCTCCAATATGCAATGATGCTTTGGATATTATTCTCATACACAGGCTGAACCCCTCAACCTTAAGATCAAGCCTCAGCGGCAATCTAGACTCATCCAGGAGCTGTAAAAAGATACAAATGCATATGCTGATTGAAATGAAACTGGTTTCGTTTATATGTATGCATATAAACCTAGCCTGGCTATTTGTCAGAATTTCTGGATTGAATTCTTGATCTCTTCCCCCATTTCATGTTCATACTTTTCTTATTCCATCCTCCCACAGGCACTATGTACAGTAGAATCTGCCCCAAAGGAAGAGACCCAGTTCTGTCCTCTGCCTTCATTCTCATACCCATGTGGTTTGTCACGTGCAGGCGCATGTGCACAGGTGATCCTAAGGCACTTTGTAAAATGTCAGGTGTGATCTACTTGCTCATTAATAACACCTAACTCTGCATTTCTCAGTAAATAACTAAATTGCTACTTTTCTTGTGTCATTTCTTCCTGGCTGTGTTGTCACTTTGGGACTTCAAGAGATCAAAATGTGGAAACTCTTTTAGTTCTCTAAAACTGTTATCTTCAAAGGAAAAATTGACATGATTGCTCTGTATCATTACTTTCCTCTGCACAGGTTTTAGATTTAAAATTGCAATTTGTTTTTTATTTCCTGGCATCACACATAATAATTGGTTATAATTAGGAATAAATTGCCTCAAGGCATGTGTAAAGCATCCCATGGTGTTAAAAAGAAATGTGCCTTTAATGTCAAGTCATCCAAAAGAACTTACCCATTTGCATTAAGTCCAGAGATCAGGGTAATGAAGCTGGGAGATTGCCTATGGGAGATCTGAGATCCAGTTGCAACGGGACCTCTAAGGAGATAGGATGGAGTGCAGACCAAACAAAACAAAGACTCGAGCTTCCAGGGCTCATGCTGCAGGAGGAGACCTTAGCTAACATGAGAGCCAATGCCAAGCTTTTTACTTAAAACTTTGACCGAAATGAGAGGAATTATCAAAGGAGGTGGTTTATATCACAGAAAACTCTAGAAATATTTGAATCAACCAAGAATACTTCCTTCCAGGATAACAAGAATATCATATCCACAGGTGTTAAGTCAAACACAAAACAGATCAAAACACAAGTGTGTAAAATTACTTATCCTCATGCATACTTTAGAAGCAGAGCATTCTTAGAGTTGAACCTGAAGCCTTTAGGGCCTAAGAATGAGGAAATATGACAAAAGATAGGGCTGAGAGACAGGCCAGACGTCCATGGGTGATGTTGTGAGTGAAATATCAATATTCCCTCCTGTGGCTTGTGCTCCATAAATCCCTAGCTAATAAGGTGCCTATGACAGAGGTGCTCTTTAATAACTTCTAGAGTATAATAATTGATGGCACAGCCAGCTGGTTGCTGCAATCAGATATAAATTAAATCATCTTTATTGTTTTATGTTTCCTCCAACTCCCTACCCCCAACCCAGCCCAGCCATATTTTCAGCCTCTCTTCGCCAATCCTGAGAGAAGTATTTGTCTGTATCATTTGCCAAGTAGCAAGAGCTGGAAGGACAATGAGAAAAAAAAGATGATGAGAAACAAGTTCAAAAGAATTTTTGGCTGTTTGGGCCAACCTATGGTTTTTGTTGTTGTTTGGTTGTTGTTGTTTTAATGCCAATTACTTCACTCCTGCACTTTTTTTTTTTTTTGCCTGTCTGCACCCACAGGTCCAGCAAAGGCCATGCATCTTTCTCATTTCAGAAGCAAGACCTGATGGCCTATGGTGGGCCAGACCCTGTGCCAGGTATTGAGTACAAACTGACTGACACAAGGTCATTCTCTCAAGAAACCCACAATCAAGGTAGAGGGAGGGGGAAGAGACAGACATACACAGTCTACTGTGATGAAGGATGACAGGTGCCACAGCAGAGACACTAACAGAGGACAGAGGAGAATGAAACACATGGAACTCAATTGCAGAAAAACTTGGGCCAGTTTCCTGAAGCCAAGAGAATGGGAGTCAGAAGCCCACAAATGCCTTCATCTTCTGAAAGCAGACATGGCATCAAAGAAGACACAAACCAAGCCGTTAGGATAAAATTGGTTAGGTAAGACTGTTCTGCAATCCCTCCCTGCCTCTCTCCCTCACAGTCCTGAAGCAAAGAGGCAAACCTGGGTGGCCAAACCACAACTGCCCCTCAGTTGCTTCCCAGTGATCACCAATTCCCTCGCCAAACAATTTTGAGTGCCTGTGGGGGACCAGGCAATGTGCCCAGAATAAAGGACAAAGACAAATAAAAGATTCATACCACAGTTTTGAGGTTACACAGTGCTTTGAGTCAGCACTGTGTGAATAGGTAAGGTCAACCATCATGAGGGCGATGCTGGCACCAAAGTGCCTGGTGCAAAATCATGGCTCAGCCACCTACCAGCTGGATATCCTTGAGCCAGTTACTGATATCTCTGTGCCTCTGTTCTTCATCCATATAATGGGGAAAGTAAAGGCACCTACTATGTGGGGTTACTGGAAAGATTAAATGGCTCAATAAGTGTTAAAGGCTTAGATCGAAGGATTGAGGGTTATAAGGTCTATGAAAATCATAGAACATATTATTCATAATAGTATTATTAATGGAACTGGAAACAATATACATTGCAGGCACAGAGGGAGGAGCACTGTTCTTAGTGACAAGGAGGCATCCCAGAGGAGGTGTAGAGTCATTTCAAAGAAGTCTTTGCATCCTTTGTTCATAGGCACCTACCTAGCAGCCAGGCAAATGTCACTGTTGAATACAAAAGACAGAGAAAAAAATCCCAATGAAGACAGAAAGTAGGTCAAACTAAGGGTGATGTAGACATGTCTTATTTGAGCAGCAGACACAATATTGAAGAGTTAACATGTGGCAGAACCCTATCTTTAGGCACCAGGAAAGTTTGGTGCTTAAATGAGTACTGGGAAGGACTGTCTTCTGCAGACAATCTTTCAACTCCCACTGGGCTGAATAAGAATGGGCCTTGGGGCTGGAAGCCTTCCTTCCCCAAAGATAAAGAGCCTACACAGACTAAGGGAGTTTATGACCTGATATGGGGCTATCTTTCACTGTTTCAAGTTCAGTGAATTTTCCTTTGTTCCACTTAAGCATGTAAGTCACTGACCTTCTAGTTCACCCCTTTTTTCAGTGTGATTCAGACAGCACAAGGGCGGGGTCATGTCTTTCCACTGTGGCCTGAGACAGGTGTGCATGACCTCATTGTCCTGTATGTGTTACCTATGGAGATACTAACCAGGCACTATCTTGCTGTCTTTGCTGTGTGAAAGAAGTGTTCCATCCAGTGCATGACTGTTTCATGTTTTCCTTGGTGTTATGGTTTGTATCCAGGTGGCCACCCAAGCCTCTTGTAGTCATGGAAGCGGCTGAATCTAGTGTTTGTGATTGATTTGTTGTCCAGTGCTGGGATTGGCAGTGTGAGTTGGAGCTGACATACAATGTAAGGTCAAAAAGGAGGTGTGTTTCTCCCTTTTTTGCACAGTTTGCTCCTGCCACTTGCAGCCCCCATGAACAACTGCTCCTCAGCTATGCCACCCTGCCATGGAACCAGCTGAGTATGGACTGAAACCTCCAAAACTGTAAGAAATAAACCTCTTCTTCCTTCACTTTGGGTATCAGGTATTTTGTCTCAACAATGAGAAAAAAGTAATCAAGACACTTGGTGACTCCAGTACCATGCTGCAGTGGGCAATGTGCTTGGCCTTGTGTTCCTGGGCTGACATTAAGATCATCATTTCTACCTTCCATGTAGCTGGCATTGGTAGCCAGTGCCCTGTTCTACTAGAAAAGAGATCTTTAAAATCTTGTTTAAGGTAAATTACTACCTAGCAATCTACCTTTGCCATACATACTAATCTTAACCATCTATCTATTTTATATAGACTTTAGTCTTTGGTTGGCTTGGGCCTTGGGTAAGTTACTAAACCTCTCAAAATCTGTTTTTAAATCTTTAACATGGAGGTAACTACATTCCAATGGTAGATGGGATAAAGAGTCTATTATAATATATCTGTCAGAGTAACTGACTAAATAACAAATATTTGATAACTAGTGGTATTTGTATTAACTTATGATGATGCAAATGATAGTGGTAGTGATGACAATAATATGGAGACAATAAGATCATAAATAGGTCATGAAATTTCCTCTTAGTTTAACTCATCCAAGGATTTTGCACCTCTATTGTGATTTCTCCACTCAGTTCACTATTCTATGTAAGCTGGAAGTGCTTCTTTTTAAAGAAATGTAAGTTAGGCTTATTGCTGACTGTATTAAATTTGGGGAAGAAAGCAGAGATACACATGTTTGTTCACTCTGAATTCTTAAAATAACTAGCTGTGTCTTCCCAGTAATAGACTGTAGCTCAGCAGACAAGGGCACACAGCAAAGTGATCTGGATGTTATCAGGTGGGACAATAAATCATTATGAGGGTTGAAATTTAATCAAACAGAGGCACCTGTGTACACTATTTCCATATTCAAGGAACCTGGAAAGTACAGGTTTCTGAAATAAACCAAGTTCCTGGCCATCGAGCAACAATTCTTGACACTCTCCATTGTAGCTTTGTCTGCTTCCTGACTCCCAGTAACAAGAAAGAACCCGCACAAACATTTAACTGAATATTTTACTGTCTACAGAAGATTTCCCCCAATAAAATGCAGGGAACTTCTGTGCAGAAAGGTGATTTACAGAAAGCAAGTATAGCTGAGTTGAGGAATAAGTGGCCAACAGAATCCAAGGTTGACTCTGAATGAGTAGCTACCAATCATCATTAATACTTTTCAGGATTCCAGAATGCTGAGAATTCTCCTCAAAATCTCCCATATCCCACATCAAAAAGCAGAACCCAATCTTGCAGGAGATGACCACCAGGCTTATATTGATATAATTATATTATATTGATATATATTATATTATATTATATTGATAGGCAAATCTGTCAGTTCCTGACTGAAAACTAGTTCAGGGGGTTGGGAAAGGAGACTGTGAGAGATGCATGATGGGACAAGGAAGTAGACAGACACAGAAGAGCCAATAAGGCTACTGAAACTGTTAGCTATTTCATAGTTATACATGCTATTAACCTTGTCCCAAGTCCTATGGTGGTGGGGAGGCAGTCCTAAGGAGGCAGAGGGATGGGAGAAAGTAGGGGCAAGACAGACTTGCAAGCTGGAATCAGTCCAGAGGTTTCCCGCCACCCCCACCCCATCAAACATATGCAAATGGCAATGGTAATAAACTTAGATAATGATAGAGTCAGCATTTAAACTCACCACAGAATGCATAAATTATAGGGGAAGCTGTTACAGATGCAAAGGCTGAATGCTTTATTGGTGGGGGAGAGGGTATTCTGATTTGCAGGTGCTAACTGGATATCTCAGGCCAGGCAGGGATCCTTATAGAAGGCTCTTCACAAGGAAAGAAGTCTAAAGTCAGGGTTTGCTACTGCTGGGCATCAAAGTTGCTTTAAATAGGTTTGATGGTCTTTGTTCTAGCTGGGCAAAGCAGCCCAGACTCCCTTTTTGCACCACACCTGCTTACTCATACCACTCCAGCTTCACAAGCACCTTTGGTGTTCCTGAATCTGCCAGGTACATGCTTCCTCTGCTTTGGATGTTTCTTCTGCCTGCATCCTTCTCCTTCCAGATAAGCATATGGTTCTCTCCTTCATCTCCTTTAGGTCTTTGCTCAAAGGTCCCTTTCCCACTGAGGCACATACTATTTATTATTATACTGCTCTGTGCCTCTTGCCTTTGTCTGTAGTATTTATCATCTAACACACTATATAATTTACTTGGTGCTGAATACTTTACTTATTTATTAGTCTTATTGTTTGTCAGCTACCTTCCTTCACCAAAATATGAACTCCATTATAGTAAGAAATTGTGCCTTTTTTGTCTCTTTTCCATAAGAACCCCTTCCTAGATGTCTAAAACAGAGCCTAGGACATACAGGTACTTATTAATTAAAGTTTTGTGAACACATGAACAAAAACTGCCTCCTTGGAAAGAGAAATTTCTTCTAAATAAAAGTAATGGAAATTTCCAAGATGCATTAACATTCCTATCTCCAGGAATCTCTCCTTTCCCAAACTTTCAGTACTCTGACCTATTAATGCAAAACATATGGTTCTGAAACATACTATCTCCCAAGTATTAAAAGAGAACCAGAGAAGCCCAAGACCCTAGGGCAAACACATATCAGTTTGAGTTTTCCTGTGTTCACATACATATCTACTTGGGAAGTAATCATGGAATATGACTTTTAGAAGTTGGAGTGAACTTTCATCCCATCTAATTATCTTATTTGACAAGCAAGGGGAGATTAAATGGCTAGCCCAGGCTCACACATCCAATTAATGGGAGTAGTGACATCAAACCCTGTTTCAGTTAATTCCCTGTCCGGTATGTCTCTTTTCTATATTTTCTCTTGTGCAGCTGTAGTGCAAAGAGATTGCATTAGGCATCTGTGCAACACTCTGAGCAGTTACTATTTAAGCGTTGTTTCAGGGATTCATTTTTAACAGCATCAAGGGTATCCTGTTTCAGCACCTCTTCATAATGGACAGCAGCTGGTTCAGCTTTTTCTGCCATATCAATGCTTTACTGAACATTTGATTCCATTCATTTACATTTACATGATTAACCAGTGTTTGTCATTTGCCTTCAAATTAAGTATTTTCAGAGGGTTTGATGATCCATGGCCATTTCTCAATAACTTGCAGATGTAGCGGGCTAGACGTATTTTGTAGTTTTTAACATTATTGTAGAAATGCCCAAAGTGAATTCTAAAACTCAGTAATTCTTACAAGGTTAACAGATACCTTGGTATTAGATAAATAACTACACATATAATCATTTAAATTAACACAAATGACTTTCCTTTGGTGCTTATTAAAAAGTGCCTTACAAATTTTCAAGAGAGGCACAGAATGCATTGTCGATCTAAATTGACCACAAAGTCTTTTATTATGTAGCATCTTATAGATCTGATGAAAACATGTTTGAGAAATGCCTCTGTATAAAGTCAAAATATATAAGGGCAGGAAGAAAAGAGCTGTGGTAGCACTGGAAAAGCAAAATAAACTGGCAGGCTCTGGAGTCCAAGAATAGAGCAATGCCATAGTAAAAATATAAGAATGAATAAAAAATTCACCAGATCTTTCAAGATAAGAGGACTCTCTCCTCGATCTAGGAAATGCAGCTTCCCCATAAGATACCCCAGCCACTCGTTAGCAGGACCCAAGCCTCTGAAGTTCTAACTACAAATCACCAAGGAGCTGAAATCCTCCCATAAGCCTCTGACTTTAGCAGCTTATGCCTTTCCAGAAGAATTACCTTGCTTACTGAAATGGCTTCTGCCCAGGGCTAGAAAAGTCTGAATAAAATGCATTTAGCTACTATCTGAATATCTCAAGTCATTGAGCTAAATGCAAGAGCCTTTTGTTAAAAATCACAGTCAACTAGATATTGAGGTTTATTACATACTTTCTCCAATTTTCTTTCTCCTTTTATGTAATTCTCAGCTGGGCTGATTTGCTTGCATTCTTTGCCATAGAATCATCTTATTACTCCCAAGACACAACAGAGAATCACCAACCCTATACAGAGTGGTACATGGCTGCATCTGGATTAGAAAAAGTGGGCTATTTATACCCAAGTTAATAGGCAGATTTTAGCATAACACTTTCAAGTTTTTGCAAAGAGAATGAAAGAAAAGAAAATGCAGTTGCTTTTCCATTCTTCTTTACTGTATTATTTGCCCCACAGAATGGTTGTCACATGGCTTGGATCAGTGTGATCTAATAATGATAGGCTGGGTTGCCACAAAACAGGAGAAAATCCAGCTGCACCAGGGATTTCAGGGCATATCTTAAGACAGCTGGGCCAGCCCTCAACCCCTGAGTGTATTTCAGGGAAAACAATCAGGATGTTGCTGATCTCGCTTATACTTAATTCCTCCCAGGACTAAACCTAACTCTGGGTCAGGACCATTTAGAGCCTCTTGCATCTGTAAAACAAACTGGAAACCACATAAGTCTTTGAGCCCATTCCAGTTGTGAGATTCTCCAAATTCAAATTGGCCTGACTGTGGCCTCCCAGTCCAAGTCTTAGGAAGAGTCAACCAGTCTGCCTCCTTCTGCCACTGTCATTATCCCCTGTGTATTGTCAAACTGGTGGAAAATGCTTCACTAAGAAAGATTCTTGAGTTAAACATGTGAGCTTTTAAAATGGAAGAGTGATCCCTTCAAAAGCCAGAAAGAAGCAGAAGAGAGTGCATATTCCCTCTGTGCCAGTTCTAGGGTGTGTGCAGGTTATTTTAGCTGCTCTAGGGAGACCTGGCAAGGCAAATACCAGGGCCCATCAGAGCCACCAGCCTTCCAAATCTGTTTATGCCAGCACTCTGTGTCATTCTCTGGACAAATCTCCCACTTTCTTCTGTTTGCACCTGCTAAGCCTCAGTGCCAGAACAGTAATCCAGACATACTCAGCCACTCTGGAGAGGAATAGAAAATTCCTGGCTGCTAGTACCTAATTCCTTCTCCCTTTCATCTTCTGGTACACAGCCTGATGTGAGTAGTGACTGTGGGAAGAGATCTGAATGTCAGAGAAAGAAGTCAATGTCTCTCCCACTGCAACACGCCATGGTATGAGGTTTCCAGCTCTGCTGCCTCCCAACTTATACTAACTTTCAAACCCGGCCTCTGTGAAATACATCAAAGCCTTTAGTTCATATTCAATGACAGCTAAAGTCCACTACAAACTAATAGTCAGATGGTCTTTGCCTGAAGTTGTCATGACAAACTATTTCTGTATGGATAGAGAAATCTCTGCCAGGCATCTACTGGCTTCACATTTCAAGGCTAGGAAGAAAGTGCAAGGGAACATTGTACTTAATCCTCAGAGAGAAACACTGCAGGTTCAAAGCCATAGCACTCAACCATGTATCAAGTCTGAGGAAGAAATTAAATAAAAGGAACTTTTGGTGCAAGAAAATATAACACACATAAAACATCTAGAAGTCTGGATTTTTTTTTTTACAAAAAAGTACTTTTTAAAATGTCTCAAGAATATAAAATAATGGCATTCTTACTTTACATAGAATTGTTGTAGACCACATAAGAATGCATCTTCTTAATTAGGGAACCATGTTCCAGGCAGTGAACAAAAAATGAAATAAAATAAAGTATAAAACCTTAAAGAGGTACATGCCACTATATAAAGCCAGGTATCTGAAGGTGACTTTAATCAATGACTCAAAATTGAATACACATTAAACATGAAACAATTAACAAAATCTTCTAGCATTTCAGTACCAAGTAAAAAAAGAGAACAAGCCTTTTGAAAATGAGCACCTACCTTATGTAACAGAGGGTAATGCAAGCAGCTATAACATATCAGTTCTAAAATCTCAACAGCCTTACAAAGCGCATATCTCAGCCAGGCGTGGTGGCTCACACCTGTAATCCCAGCACTCAGGAGGCTGAGACAGGAGGATCATTGTGAGTTCCAGACCAGCCTGGGGTACAAAGTGAGCTCAAGGCTAGCCTGAATGGCCTAGTAAGGACCTGTCTCAAAAAGACAAGGGCTGGGGGTTTAGCTTAGTGGCCTAAGCACCTGCCTGGCAAGCACAAGGTCATGAGTTCAATCCCCAGTGCCGCAAAAAAAAAAAAAAAAAACCAAAGTACATATCTCATTTAAATAGCATCCCAGTGTAAGTAATTCTGGTTAGCATGCTGTTTTTCTCCATTTGGAGATTGAAAGACTCAGATTCCTTGCATTTTCTGACTTTTTTTTTTTCCGGCACCAGGGATTGAACTCACGACCTTGTGCTTGCCAGGCAGGCACTTAGGACTCTGAGCTAGATCCCCAGCCCTCATTTTCTGACTTTTTAAAAATTCTTCTAGAGTCTAACAATCTTTTGTTTTACTCCAGCAAGTGGAAAAACAAGTCACATCCCTTTTTAAGATCCCTGGCCTTAAAGTGACATCAATTTTGTTTTCATTCCATTGGCAAGAACAAGGCCTCCATAGGTGCAGACAGACAGGGAAATAAAATCTGGGTGTAGATCTCCTATACAATCACAACTCAATAATATAGATGGACAGGATGCATTTTGATTTAAATTTTGCTACATTTCCCACAGTAATACATATTGAAACAGACCAGGATGGTCTGACTACAGTCAGAATGCTATCAACTGCTCTGTGTATTTACTGAAGAGAGGTGGCTCATGAGAAGATATAAAACAGAACAAAATAAGAAATATCTATTTCTTGTTCCAAACCAGCTACTCACTTTGACTAATTTTAAGTTATTAAATATTACAAGGGGATTTCCACATAAAGCTAGCAAATAAGGGTAATTTTATTCCATAATGATCCTTCTAAACTCCCAAAAATAATCTCTCAATCTTAAAAGTTTTTGTTTGTAGATAAGCAAACAGCTATAAACAATAAAACATATTATAATACAAACTCCAGACTAAAACGAAGGACTCCAAGAACTGACTTAACTCCTCTATTGTCAAATAAAGCCCTTAAAAGCAATTAGCTAGAAAATGCTGATTAATAAACTATTGGTTAGCAAAAGTTTGGAGACCGGGACAAACACCATAGTACTTAGATGGGGAAACACTTAAAGAAACAGTAATGTTGACATCTCATCTTCATTGCCTTTCACTATACCTCCAAGACAGGAAGATGACTGGTGGTGAAACAGGAAACAAAACAAAACAAAATACTATGATGGCCAGGTCACAAATTTGCAGAAATAGCAGATTTTCTGAGACTTTATGCTAAAAGCTAAACTAATACCTTAAATACTGAAAATTATGTTTAGTATGATTTTGTGGTGATTGCTTTTTTCTTTCATTGCTGGGAAAAAAATGCCCAAAACCCAAAATTAAGCAAGGAAAGGTTTAATTAGCTCACAGTGTGTGGAGCTTTTGGTCCATAATCAGCTGGCTTCAAGGGAGAGCAACACACATGGCAGAGCAGCAAAAGTTCATGGTAGCAGAAGACAGCAAAATCAGAACAGCAAAAGGGGAGGAGTGCTAGAGAAGAGGTTCTTTCTGTCCCTTTTATTGTATGTAGGCCACCCACCCTAGGATGAGTGTCTCACTCAAACACATAAACCCAGCACTAGACAATGAATCAATCAAAAACTCTAGGTTCAGCTGCCTCCATGACTGCATGAGGCTTTGGGTGGACTTCTAGACACAAACCATAATAGACTTCTGGAACAAAGGAAAGAACCTAATAAGGGAATGTGAGCAAAGCTTATGAAGGACGGGCCTATTATGTTTTCAAAGAATAACCAAAAAGGAGGAAATGTTAGATAAGTGGTCCTTCTCCTTAGCCTTGAGAACTTCTAAATGACTGATCATTTTCTCTTTAAACAGACACAGTGATGCGCTGCATCACAACATCTCAGTGATGGATCACACATACCACAGTGGTGCCATTACAGTCTAATGGAGCTAAAGAATTCCTATCACCTAATGAGGTCATAGTCATTATAATGTAGTGCAGCGCATTACTCACATGTTTGTGGTGATGTTGATGTAGACACCGCAGGGCAGTCATATAAAAGGGTAGCACATAAAATTATGTAGAGTGCATAGTACTTGGTAATGATGCATAACAACTATATTATTGGTTTATGCACTTTCTATAAAATAATTTTTATTGTTACATTAGAATGCACTATTATTTATTTAAAAACTACTGTAGAGCAGTATGCCATGTTATACTAGCACAGCCTCGTACATCTTGTCTTAACTGCAACTTGTCATTAGTTGCAACAAGAGGCTATGCTTTTGCTGAGTGACTGATCACGTAGGTCTGTGTAAGTTTAAAATGTTCACACAATAACAAAGTTGCCTAACAATGCATTTTCAAAATTTATCCTGTCATTAACCAATGAATGAATGTAATAATAAAAATAGCTATGTCCATTCAGAGAAGAAAAGAAAACTGTCACAGGGAAAAAATAATCCTTCAGTTTAGGCTTCATAAAACTCCCATAGATTATGTTCCAATAAATATGAGTTCACAATAAAATCATGAAACTCAGAGGTAAAAGACGCCATTAGTGAAAGTCAGCTAGAAATACTAGTGACAACAACAACAACAAGACTCTAGACATTGGAACGATCAGACAAACATTGTGAATTCACTATTTTTAATATGTTTAAAGAACTAAAGGAAGGAATTTCTAAGCCAATTAAGGAACAATAGGCTCTTACTAAAGGAAAATTTTAAGGATCTGTTTTAAGAAGTAAGAAAATAACAATGCAAAGCTCTGACATACGGGAAAGATATGAGTGAAATAAAAGTGAACATGTGGATAAATTTAAATAAAAGACTCCATAAAACAATACTGAAGTGCTTAATTTATGTCGCTAATAAAAACGAGCTAAAAGGGGAGACATTGAGAAGGAGGCTAAAGGTGACTAGAATTAAACCATTCTAAGCTCTCATTATTTGGAGGGAAGGTAAAAATACTAACTTTATATTGTATTAAGTATACATTTTAAAAATTTCAAAGGTAGCCACAAAGGAACAAAAAAAAATTCATATCTTCCAAACCAGTAGAGAGGCAAAAACACAAACAAAAGCCTTAAACTAATTCAAGTAAAGATAAGAAAGGAGAAAAAGAGCACAACAAAAGAAAAACAAAGAAATAGCAGACTATGAAAGAGATGAAATTAATCTAAATATATCAGTAATAAAGCCGGGCGTGGTGGCTCATGCCTGTAATCCCAGCACTCGGGAGGCTGAGACAGGCGGATTGTTGTGAGTTCGAGACCAGCCTGGGCTACAAAGTGAGCTCAAGGCTAGCCTGAATGGCATAGTGAGACCCTGTCTCAGAAACAGGGCCAGGGATCTAGCTCAGCGGTCTAAGCGCCTGCCCAGCAAGCGCAAGGTCATGAGTTCAATCCCCGGTGCCACAAAAAAATAAATAAATAAATAAAAATAAATATATCAGTAATTAGAATAGATAAAATAGACTATTTAAAAGGCATAGATTGTCATTATTTTGTAAAGCTATGTGGCATATGCACAAAATATATCTAAAATATAAAGAATCAGAAAGACTGGAAGTAAAAATGTGGAAAACTTATCAAAGAATCAAACATCAAGCGAAAGAAAACTATATCATATGAAACTAAACTCTGAAGCAAAAGGCTCTACTAAAGGGAAAGAGAACATTGCCTAATGGTAAAATGATCACTTTAAATAAACTTTTACTTTGCACCATATCAATCTTGACTCTGCTAAATGTCCTACTTCTTTCTTTTTCAGGGTAGTGAGGACAACAACCAAAAAGAGGTAAAGAGTCATTGCAGGGGACCCCTGGCTTCCACCCCTTGGAGGATGTAACACTTTGATGGAAGATAATATAATACTACAATAAAATGAACACATAGAGAACAAGTTAATTGTACAACAACAGAAATCTAAAAATCAAGAAAGATGATTGCCAGATAATGTTATAGGACCTCTCATAAGGTAAAATGGTAATAAATTTATCATGCTAGAAAAAAAGAGTCAATTTACAGAAACATTTCAATATGTCTAGCATCCACAAAGAGAAGACAACCTTTAAAAATTAGGAGAAAATCATCAGTGACATAATTCAAAGATATTTTTCACTAATGAAAAGCATGATTTTTCAAGTTGAAAGGGTTTTGCAGAAAGGATTACAGTACAAGTATATTCTATGGAATATTATTGTAAAATTAAAAACTACTCAAGATAAAAATAAGTCCTAACACCTCCAGAATAAAAAACAAGCAGCATAGATAGGATCAAGAATCACAATGGCTTCAGATATAGCTACACTACCATGGAAAACTAACAAATGATTAGGCAGCATCTTCAAAATTTTGCAGGAAAACATTATATAAATTAGATTTATATAGTAACTAAACATCAATTTAGTGACACAATAACAGATGTTTTCAGATATACATAATCTAAGAAGATTTTCCTGCCATCTACCTTTTCTGAGAAAACTACAAAAAATAGGTCTCACCAAAACTAGGAAGTAAAATGAAAGAGAAATGCATGACATACAAAAAATTAAAGCTTAAAGTAAAAGAAAAAAAGTTATCCTAGGCCTAAAGTAATGCAGCATGGGGGTTCCAGAATAATTTCTCCATGGCAGGGTAATGGTAAACTATTCAAATTGGCTTGTTTAAAATATTAGGAGGAAGAAAAGTTCAAATCACATAGAAATATCCATCCTTCCCCCAAAGCATACAGGGAGATGTAATAAAATTCAGTAGAGAGATCTTGTTTATGCTAATGCTGTCTATAAAGGTACTTGTAGGTTAAGTCTAAAAACTGTGACAAGAAAGGATATATTGTAAAAGAATCAGAATTGCTAAGCCTGGTGATTCTCTTTTCACCAACAAATTAGCAGAAATTTTCTGCCACCCACAGACTGGAACTTAATCCAAAATATAAGATAAATTATTCTGTATAAGTATATATTTTTATATATGCATAGACTATCTCTGAGAAGATATAGATGGTTGCCTCTGGGAAAAGGAACTTGGTGAAAAGGACTACAAGGAAAATGAATTTTTTTCCTTTTCAAATTTACTCCCTTATTTCTTTTGAGTTTTATGTCATGTGGGCATTTGGCCTACCCCAAGTGAATAAAAATGAATATATTCTTTACACCAAAAGATCCAATAATTTTACTGTTGAACACGTACAAAGTGAGTCATGTGTGAAGTTATTTGTTGCAGCGCTGTCTGTAGTAGAAAAAAATTGGATATAATCTCATGTTCATCAATAAAAATTTAGTAAAAACAAAATATATATGGGATTATGTTTTTCATATATGGGATTTTATTTTTCATCGATAAAAGTTAATATGTTTTTCATCCATAAACTGAATGAAGAAACCCATAATTTCCTGATAGAGAGAAACCTCTGCTACTATTAAGTTCAAAGGGTAAGGAAAATAAAACTATGTATAGTTTGTTATATTTGGGAAAATTTAAGACTACCCAATTACATGTACTTATGCTTATTTATATATTGTACATCCATATCTAGAAACATGTAGGAAAAATTTATAATATTAGCTATTAGAAGACAATAATGCAAGGTTGAGAGAGATTTTTTTTTGCTTTATATCATTTTCTGCCTCCTGAAATTTAGTTATGTAAACATGTTCCTTATACAAAAAATACACAAAATAAAAATTCAAAAATCAAGACAAGGAAGAAGCTATAAAAAGACAGACATAATATTTGAAATTAAAAACCGGCAATTTCTAATAATAAGTGGAGTAAAAATATAGATTCTTCTGAAAATATTCTGAAGTGTTGAGACAATTGACAAATTCTGAGATAAATATACGTTGTTGTAACTGGCTTTAAAAATCTTAAGAATTATAAAACACCTTGGGGTTGCAGATTTTAAATATTCTACAGAGAAAACATCACTCCCAACTGTTTAATATATGAATTTTAACAAGCATTTAAAGAACAATAAAATGTAAGGTAAGTATGTCTGTTTTATTCTGTGCTATATTCCCAATTCCTGCAAATTCTGGCATGCAGTAGACTCTGCTCATTTTCTGGGAATTAATTCTGAAAGAAAATGAACAATATAAAAGAAAAAACTCCGAAGATGAATTTAATTGATAAATATATTTGCAAAATTAGTAAGAAAAAAGTATAAGTGCTATATATTAAAATGACAAATATGTTTTTAAACTACATTATATTTCATAGTGTATTTACCAAATTGTGTTTATTTTAGGACTACAAACATGGTCTTAGTTTTCATTTGTGTTATAATGTAACCACCTCATGACAGTTTAAAAGAGAAAAGTCACATGATCACCTCAATGAATGCAGAGAAAGCCTTTGGAAAAAAAAATCAACATGTATTCAAATAAAAACGTTAAAGCAGAACTACAAGAAAACTTCCTAAAGCAAGTAGTTATCTCACACTATTAAGTTTCATATTCGTGTTTGCAAAACACTCAAAATAGTGCTTGGTTCAGAATTGGTATTTAATTAATTGTACTTAACAATACTCATCAAATTCTAAGTCTCTCCATGTGTGAGTTAAAGATTGCTACTAGATGTCATGCTCATGTTCTTATTGTCTCTAGAATGAACAAGACTGAGTCAAAAATATAAAGACAGGAGCTAGGTAAAGTAGGACAGACATAGTACCTAGTAGCCTCAATTTTGCCAACTGCATGAATATAGAATTTGACAAGACAATCCTGAAAAATCACCTTGATCTTAACTCTAAAACTCTCTGGTCTGTGAACCAAATCTAATGTATATTCTATGTTTAGAATTGATATATTGTTGGATCTGCTGAGAATAGCTAAAACTGTATCATCTATTGATTTATATAAAGGGTGATGGTAAGTGACCTTGGATAAAGAATATAATCTAAAATAGTATGTGTAACACCAAATGGAGTGTAAAGATTCAGTAAGTTATCCTTGGGACTGAAGACCTGTTAGAATAATACACTATTCAAGTTTCAGTGAGCCTAGAAGCCAGCTAGTCAAATCTTCCAACCACTGTAGCAACTCTTCTATGGCATCCCAATGATGCTCACAACTTGGCCTGAATATATCTGGTGACAGTGATCACACATCCTCAAAAAATGGTTCATTTTCGACATTCTCTTGGTAGATCACTCTTCTATGTTTATCTTGAGCCCAGTTCTTTTCATTCCTAGATATAATGGTCCTTCATATTTGAAGACAGCTATTAAATTTCTTTAATAAGTCTTTTTCCAGATGTACATACTTAATCAATTTAGTAGTTCCTTGTATAAACAATATCCAGACCTACAACACCCTGACTGCCTACTTGTATCTACTTGGTAGTTCAGTTAAAATGTTGTCTCCACCTGAGGATCAATAGAACAGATTAGAAGATTCAGACACAACTACAAAGACACTCAGCCACCTTATCTTTGACAAAGGGACTAAACATGTTCACTGGAAGAAAGATAGCCTCTTTTAATAAATGGTGCTGGAAAAAATTGGCTTTCCACATGCCGAAGACTGAAACTAGACCCATGTCTGTCACCAGGCACTAAACTAAAGTCAAAATGGATCAAAGATCTAAATATTAAAACAGAAACACTAAATCTACTGGGAGAAAAGGTAGGTAGAAATCTTGAAGACATAGGGGTAGGCAAAGAGTTCATGAACAAAATGCAAACCACACAGGAAATACTTCAAAGAATCAACAACTGTGATCTCATTTTATTAAAAAGTTTTTGTAGTTCAAAAGAAATCACCAACAGAGTGAAAAATAAAACCCCAGAATGGGAGAGAATTTTAGCCAACTGTCCCCCAGACAAAGGGTTTCTATCTAGAACATATAAAGAATTGAAAAACATCAGGCCCCCCAAATTCAGACCCAATCCAAAAATGGGCATCTGAGATGATCATGTATTTCTCAGATGAAGAAATACAAATGGCAAATAAACACATGAAGAAATGTTGGAAATAACTGGTCATTCAAGAAATGCAAATTAAAACAACATTGAGATTCCATCTCACTCCAGAAAGAAACGCTGCCATCCAGAAATTAACCAATAACAAATGTTAATGGGGCTATGGAGAAAAAGGAACCCTTCTCCACTGTTGGGAGTGTAGATTGGTGCAACCACTGTAGAGATCAGTGTGGAGATTCCTGAAAATACTAGGATTGGAAGTCTCAGTCAATCCAGCTATTCCCCTTCTGGGCATTTTCCCAGAAAAGCTGAAAATGTCATGCCACAGTGATATACGTGCACCCATGTTTATAGCAGCACAATTTATAATAGCTAAATCCTGGAAACAACCCAAATGCCCATCAACTGCAGAATGAATAAAAAAGAGGTGGTATTTTTATACAATGGAATATTCCTCAGCTATAAAAAAGAATAATCTTGAGGCTTTTATAGGCAAATGGAGGTAACTTGAGACTATACTCAGAAGTGAAATAAATCAAACTCACATTTATAAGTATTGTATTGTCTCCCTGGTGTAAAAAAATAATAAAATAAAAAATTGAAAGAGTAATGTCTTGGTTACTTTTCTCTAGTTGCTGAGACAAACACCTGATGCCCAAAGTGAAGGAAGGAGAGGTTTATTTAGCTTACAGTTTCTGAGGATTTTAGTCCATACTCAGTTGACTCCAAGGCAAGGTGGCATGGCACTGGAGCAACTCTTCAAGGCAGTAACCAGAGCAAAAGGAGGCAGCCTTTCATGGCGGCTGCAAGTGGCAAGGGCAAACCGCACCAAAAAGAAAACACGCCCCCATTCCAACCTTACATTGTATGTCAGCTCCACCCCTGGGCGGGTGCAGAACTCACACCACCAATCCCAGCGCTAGACAACAAGTCAATCACAAATGCTAGATTCAGGCACTTCCATGACTACATGAGGCTTGGGGGGGGGCTCTATATACAAACCGTAACAAGTAATAAGACCCAAAATGCACAGCAGATATTGTAACAATGAAAGGGAAAGAAAGTGCTCAAAAGGAAAGAACAACTGGGATAAGGAAAAGGAGAAAAGGAAGAAAGGAAAAGAGTATATGTATGTAGGTATACATATATAACTGTATGTATGTATACAAGATAGATAACTATACTACTTATCTCTGTTCATCAAAAAGAACGGTTTGTGCTGTCATTGTTTCACTGGTCATTTTTTTGTGCCTGGATCTTGTAACCTGAACAACTGCTTCTAAGATAACAAGATGCAATATATTTACAAGTGTTAATTTCCTACTATTTTTTTGAAATTCTGTACCATTTCTATCCTTTTTTCTGTTTTGCTTTTTAAAATAAAAAAAAGTGGTCTCCAAAATAAGCATGATACTCAAAACTATGATGTAATAAGAAACATTCATCCCTAATGTGTGGGACACCAGTTTCTTCTTAATGCCACCAAACAATGGCTTTGTATTTGGGAAGCCCCACTTCTTTATTGGCCCATATCACACTCAATTTATAGGCTATGGCATCATTACCTGCCATACAATGATTTAGATTATAATATCAATGGTTTTCACGTTTTAAAAAGTATGTATTATTTCTTCCTTCATGTCAAGCCACATGTGGAACCAACAAAGAAAACAGGGCCAATGGACATGTGCTCGATTATGCCATGCCTCATATTCCCCACCAACTTGCTGCTCATCTGTTTGCTTTTTGAGGGGGTCTATAAAACATCATTCAGAAAATCACTTGACAGCTTGATACCTGTTTTCTGTAAGGGCTGAAATTCTAAAACTCTGACAGAAAAAAATACAATTGTTCATATGAATTGTTGCCATGGAATATAGCATAGAAGTTAACAGTGATTCATATCTCAGCTCTACCTCTTTGCAAATACATGATACTGGAGAAATTTTGGTGCTGTTCCATCTGTAGGCTGGAAGGATAATTTCCTCTACCTTACATGGACATTGTAATAATCAGATGACTTAACAAAGAGGGAACCCTTAGAAAAGTACCCAGAACTATGCAAACCTCTATCAGATCTGCCAGCACAGATCTTCTCTTAGTCCACATAATTAAATTTTGGAACTAAACTCAAGACATTTAACTTTCCTAGATATAGCACCTTTATTCCTGGTATGTACCCAGCATTCAGGATTCAAGCTCAAGATAATTCTGAATCTCGATTCCCTCACCTTTCCTATTACTGTGCCTATCCCTCCCAGAGGAAGTGTGGTACCTGAATTCCTGAAAAGCAAACCTGTTCTGCTACAGCCCAGTTCACAAGTCTCTTCCCAAAGACCAGATTTGACTTTATCAAGTGGCCATGTCTAGAAAGATAACATGGCAGTATTTATCTCAGTCGTACATACAATTCACAAACATAACTTGGATAAAATTTAGTAAATTTAATTTGGACCTACAGAAGTCAGACATTGTGAAAACAAGGAATAATTAAGAATATTATTTATCACAGTGAATTATTAGTGTATAAGATTTTAGTGACTAGCAGCTACCTAAACTTTGAGATAGCCAATCAGTTTTAGAAATGCCTAGAAACTAGAGAAAATCAGAAAGCCCAATTAAAAAGCCATGAAATACTAAGTAAATTTTTCTAAGTAGAGCCAAGATCCTACAACAAACATCCTGACTGCCTTCCTTATGTCTACTTTGTAGATCCAGGACTCCACTCAATTCAAACTCTTCGCACCAACAGGAAAAACCTCAGATCCTGAACATAGTCCACAGAATTTTTTTTTCAAAGAGAATAAAACAAAACAGAGTTAAACACAACAAAGCATTTCAGAACAGAACGTTGCAAGCCATACAGGTCTTCAAAACATAACAATAGGAGATTAACAATGGCTACCCTAGTGTCTCTTGTTTTCTTCAAAATGGTTGTTCAGACATTCACAGACAATAAACTCAAGCAAAACAAAATAATATAAAACCAGATAAAACAAAAGAGTGAAAGCATTACAGGCCTTCAAATCAGACAACAAGAAATCAATAATGGCTACCTTAATGTCCTTTGTTTTCTTCAAAAAAGCTGTTCCTATCTTCTCACATATTGCAATCAAATAGTAGAAAACAGACTTAAACTATTCAAATCAAAGAATAAAAGCATTAATGGACTTCAGAACCTTTTCCCCATGTTTACTGGGGATTTTTTATCTTATTGAGTCTTTCAGTTTCTTACACTAGGGAGACAATGTGGTGTTTACACATGTGAGTTTGATTTATTTCACTTATGAGTATGGTCTCAAGTCGCATCCATTTACCTATAAAAGCCTCGTGGGATCCTTCTTTATAGCTGAATAGTACTCCATTGTATAAAGGTACCACATCTTTTTTATCCATTCCTCAATTGATGGACATTTGGGTTGTTTCCAAGATTTGGCTATTACAAATTGTGCTGCTATATGGGTGCACATATATCACTGTTAATTTTACTCTTTATTTTAGTCCACAGAATTTTTCACCACTATGATCAGCCTTCTTCTCTCACCAGTATACCAGCCACAGAAAATTTGTTCACCTTTCCGTGAATGTACCAGATACTTTTATCTGATTTTCTATTACTTCTGCCTATTGATATTCTCTCTCTCCCCCCACTCTTCATTCACATTATTGACCCAGTTCAAATATTACTTCTTCTGTAAAATGTATTCCAATTCCAAAATTATCACTCCTTCCTCTGAGTTTCCCACTGGCTTCTGTAATTGTCATTTTAAAGCCATCAGTGTTGTTATTATGAGCAGGACTTCCCTGCTTTGAATAGTGTTGTTTCTTTGGGAAAGTATGAAAAATCTACTAAATAGCAGAATTTCAAGTTAACTTTGGTGGCAAAATTCTTTAGCTAATTCACTCTTTCTTTTGACAAATGTTTCTGAGCTCTTACTATATGTTAGACATTGGTTTACCACAGAAGATATAACAGTAGGCAAATCATTTATATATCTTACACACCAGTGCTTATATCCTGGTGGTAAAGACAGAATAAATTAAATAAACATAGTATGTTGAAAAATGATCATGGTAAGAAGAAAAAAAGTCATTCTGGGAATAGAAATTTCAGGGGAAGTCATTGCAATTGTACCTCAGGTGATCCAGAAAGGCTTCACTTCAATGGTGCATCAGAGTAAAAATTTAAAGAAAACAAATGAATGAGCAAAAAAAAATAGTTGTGAAAATAGCACAAAGGCAGAGGAAACAGTGAGGTCAACACCCAGAAGAGGAAGATTGGTGTGTTCAAGAACAGCACTGAGACATCAGGGCTGCAGCAAGAAGAGCAGAGGTGACAAGAAGGTGGCCAAGAACCAGGTCATATAGAGCCTTATATGTGAGCATGATTACTTTGGATTCTAGTCTGGTGAGATGAAAGCCAATAACAGTGATATCAGAAGAGCAGTAAAATCGATGGTATATTTTCAGTGTTTCTCTGCTTGCGCTGATACAAATAGACTGGGGGCTGGGATGGATAAATGAGGAATCAAGATCTCAGTTAGGAAGCTACTATAATAACATAGGTGAGATCTGATGAGGGTAATGAAAAGTGATTAATTTTCTGAAGAATTTTTAGGACTTTTTTATATAGCAAATGAGTATTGCAAGAGAAAAACATATGAGGCCAGTTATTAAGTGTTGTTTTCCTTTTTTATCCTAGAAATTTTAAAAAATGAAGCTATATCTACTGAAATGAAGAAAAATTGAAAATCTGGTTTGTAGAAAAATCCAAAGCTTAGTTTTGGAGATGTCGAATCTGTAACCTCTATTAGAGATTTGAGTGAAGACCTCAAGAAAGTAGTAGTACACATTTGAGTGAGTCAGGGCAAATGTTCAGGCTGGATGTACAAATTTGGATGATCTCTGTACAGAAGTAGTATTGTTGCAGAGCCCAGTACCAAACTGAAAGGAAGATGATCTGCACCAAGGAGTAGAAAGACACGCGTTTATTATGCTGGGGGACAGGTGGGAATCAGATCCAAATCACTAGCCCCAGCTTAGTTTTTTGACTTAGTTTATGTTGGTTTGCAAGCAGGAAATACAAAAGCTTGAGAGTGTGATTAACTTTCACTGGGTTGGGTTGGTCATTGTCTGTTACTGGGTAGAAAGTCCTTGAAATATGTTAGAAAAACAGGACATATACACAGACGCTGTAACTGGAGATGATCAGGTTGACCTTGGTCAGGCTATCTATGAAAAGCAGCTGGGTGCAGCCAGTCAAGGCTGACTGAGTTTAGCAGTCTAGTTATGTGGTGGGCAGGACGAGCATATCTTGTCCCAGTATGATATCAGTTTGCTAGTTAGTTCTAAAATTTCAAAATATCTGTCTTATTTCCCCCTGGTTTTTATAAGGAAGATCCTTCTTCCTCGGTTTAAACATATTATCCATAGGGGAGTCATTTTAATTTTGGTTCAGGCAGCTACAAGTAAGTATCTCAAGAAGTATATTTATGTAAAGAAGAATAAAAGCAGCCCTTTGATGGGATTACCAGGCTGTTGGAGTTGTGATCCAGAGAGTGAAAGTGAACATTGAAATTAACAGGAGATAAAGAAATCGGAACCAAGCAAAGTGACACTACATTGAAGTTTAAATTCAGAAAAACAGTTCAAGGTAACCAGTCTGATATTTACACTAATATATAAGACAGTGAAGATGACTTTGTAGGGGTTTTCCAGTCCTTTGGTGATACAGCCCAGAGTCCTGCAGCAAGCACCAACATAGAGAGGGGGACTAATAACCAAACTGAGTAAC
This sequence comes from Cuniculus paca, assembly GCA_004365215.1. Taxonomy (NCBI): domain Eukaryota; kingdom Metazoa; phylum Chordata; class Mammalia; order Rodentia; family Cuniculidae; genus Cuniculus; species Cuniculus paca. The sequence goes on from RJWT010001535.1 coordinate 38,374, forward strand.
AGAACATGAGTCAATTAAGACAGGTACTCCAGTGTACAGTGTCCATTCAATCTTCAGCTGTGTATGGACTCACCAGTCTCCAGAGTGGCAAGAGCAGGACTTTGAGTACATTGTCACTTCAAGGTAATCTTTAGGGGACTTGACTCATCGGGAAAGGCCTTTCAACAATCGTCAGGATGCGTTTGCTTGATCTTGGAGTGATGAATCCAGGGCTGGATCTCTGCCACTTTTACTGCTGTGGGAGCAGTCAAAATAATTAAATAGGGGCCTTTCCAAATTGAGGATAGAGGTTCCTTTTTTCCAATCATTAACGCAAACCATATCACCTGGATTGTGAGTATGAGCAATGTGTCAGTTGGAACAGGTGCCCTTTCTGCAATATTTTTATGTATGTCTTCCCTAATTCAACAAACTGTTCTTTTAAAGTGACGTTTCCCAACTGGCAGAGATCTACTTAGAGGTCCTTAATTAGAGGTGGGGAGTCTTCCAAATAAGACTTCAAAAGGGGTGTATCCCATGGGTCCTGGTGATGTCCTGATTTTCAGGAGTGCCATGAGCAGCAAGTCTACCCATAGTTCCTGAGTTTCTTGATAATATTTAGTCAATATTGCCTTTAGGGTTCAACTTTGCCAGAACTCTGGAGTCTATAGGCGGTGTGGGGATTCAATCTGATCTTTTGCTCCTTGGCTAATTTCTGGGTCATTTCTGCTACAAATGATGGTCCATTATCACTGCCTACGGTCAGGGGTAGCCCATATCTAGGAATAATTTCTCTCAGTAACACCCTACATACTTCATAAGCCTTTTCAGTTTTGGTGAGAAATGCTTTCAGCCACCCAGAATAAGTGTAAACAAAACCATTAAATATCTGTAGCCCCAACACAACTTAACCTCGGTGAAATGTATTTGGAGATCTTCAAAAGGTGAAAGTCCCGCGCGTTGGGTTCCAGGTGGTGGTTGAGGGCCTGTTGAGGACTCAGTTCTTGCCCCAATTTGACATCTGCTGATGGCAGTACAAATCAATGTCAATTTTGGGATAAGTATATCTTGCCTCAGTGATATCATACTGGCAGTTTGTTTTAAAATTTCAAAATTTCTATCACAGCATCCTATTTGAAGTCTGAAATGTGAACTAGATTATCTATTTAATCACTTTAGATAGAAATAAAATAGTTCAAAGGCTAAGCCCTGGGGTACTCAAATATTTAGAAATCAGGGAAAAGAGAAGAAACCAGGGGGAAAAAAAGACTCAGAAGGAGCACTTAGGTAGGTAGGAGGAAATCCAGGAAGGTGTGCTGTCTTGGAAACCAAGAAGAAAGAGACCTTCACAGAGAAAGGGGTGATCAACTAGGGGTCAAGTGCTACTGAGATTTCTAAGGAAGAGAAACACTGAGAATAATTATTATTAAGCAACACAGAAATCAATGGTGACTTTGACAAGGACATTTTCTGCAGAATAGAAAGGATAAAAGCCTGATTGGGATATAAGTATTCAGGTAAGAATAGGAAGAAAGAAATTAAAGAATTAATTCATTTTACAGTAATAGGAAGGTGGTAATGGTACTGTGGTTGAGAGGTTTACTTTCTTCCTTTTAGAATGGTAGAAACCATGAATCGTTTTGTATTTAAGAAATTTTCAGTTGATAAGGAAAGATGGATAATGAAGGAAAAGGGGGAGAACTGCTAGAATGATGTCTTTGAGCTAGCTTTAGGGACTACAGTTGCAAAAGCCATCTGAGAGCGGACAGAATTTGGACAACAGTCTGACACTTGGAATGACATAAGCAAATTACTAAGCCCAAGATATGAAAATGAAAGCAAGGATCAGGGCTTGGCTGAGGTTTGAGAGCAAGTCAGGAATATGCAGGTGAAGCCGAAAACACAAGAAGACAAGAGTCAAAGGAATAATCTGACTTTGGAAGATTACTCTGTTGGTCAGGGATCTCCAGAGAAACTGAGCCAGCACAATGTGCAGTCATGCATCACATGACCACATTTCAATCAACAAAGGGCTTCACATACATTGGTGATTCCCATAAGATTATACCACCCAATGATGCTGTGGATACACATATACATATATGTTCTGAGATATTCCCATAACAACGAAGTCAGCTGAAGGACACATTCCCCAGACAGAATCTATTTACAAGGGATAAATGACTTCATAGTGACATATAAGAAGGAATTTGCTATAGGAATTGGCTCGGGCAATTATGGAAACTGAGAAGCCTCATACAGCATGCCATCTAAAAGCCAAACAATCAGGAAGCCAGGGTGTGGCTTAATCTGAAATCAAAGGGCTGAGAACCTGGGGGAGGTTGCTAGTAAAAGTCAGAAAGCCTAGATGTATAATGTCTGAAGGCAAAAGGTGGGTGTCCCTGCTCCAGAAAGAAGAGAAAATTTACCATTTTCTTTCTTATTTGTTGTATACAGGCCCTCAGCCAGTCGGGTGGTACCTTTCCACACCGGGGAAGGCAGATCTTCTTTAACTTGGTGTGCTGATTCTATTGACAGTATTTTTCATAAATCCCTCATAGATATTTCTGGAACTAATGTTTACCAGTCATCTGGTTACTTGCCAACCCAGTCAAGGTGACACCTAAAATTAACCATCACAAGCCGGGCGTGGTGGCTCACACCTGTAATCCCAGCACTCGGGAGGCTGAGACAGGCGGATCGTTGTGAGTTCAAGACCAGCCTGGGCTACAAAGTGAGCTCAAGGCCGGCCTGAAAGGCATAGTGAGACCTTGTCTCAAAAACAACAGGGCTGGGGATCTAGCTCAGCAGTCTAAGCGCCTGCCCGGCAAGCGCAAGGTTGTGAGTTCAATCCCCGGTGCCGCAAAATAAATAAATAAATAAATAAAATTAACCATCACAGATACTATTGAGTTAAAACAAAGAAAATGAGAACAAGAAATGCTGGTCCAGTGGATCTGCGTAGAGGTATCTGGTTCTTCTTTTGAGAACTTGCATTTCTATATCATATATTCCCTCTCTCTAGTTCCTAAATCTGACAGGTTTTTGAGAGATTGCCTTTGTCATTATTTTAACAAAGAGTTATATTTGTATGCAAAAATATTATTGAATGTGTAATGTACCAAGAGCTCTGAAACTCAATTAGCTACTCCATAAAATCTCATCAATGCTTCCAAAATACACACTGGCAACCATATAGTGATAAATCCCAAGGTGGCGGGCCATGTTCACCAAACCATTTTCAGTTTTCTGAGCTCTCATCTTACTACCCTTTCCACCTCTGCACAGATACTGAGGTCACATGATTCTCAACTGTTAGAGTTGTAAGAAAGAAACTGTGAATCTCTGAGCCCCTGGTTCCTAAAAGGGATCTGCACAGAAAGGCATCCAACCTGCATCGGGCTCTGAGGAGTACAGGAAATAAACCTGTGCTGTATATGTCGCTCACATCTATTATTTTTCCTTATTGCATAGCCTAACACGACCCTGACAAAACAGACACATTCACTGAGCAGAGGTAACAAGTTGGTCTATAAATGCCAATCTTTTAAGTCATCCCAAGTTTCATAGATGCTTAAATAACAAGTTGCCTTAGGAGATAAAACATAATTTGATCCACAACAATTTGGTTTTTGCACAGCACATCTGGGTTTCAGGAATATATCTGTGTAAATTGAGTTACTTCTATAATGCATCCAAGAAGCTGGAAACACAAGACCGACTGCAGGTTAAATAAAAAGTGCCTAGGTCTATCTTGATTTGCACCCCAAGATTCTGTGATAACATATGTAAACACCTTGCAGGTAATTAGATTCTAAATTCTTCCCTGTAATGATCCAGGTGGCATCCGAATGATGCTTTTTAAAAAGCATTTTTTCTCTCTAAGTATGGATTTTTTAAAAAATTAAACTTCTGCAGAGACTCCCCACCTAACTCAGCTAAGAAAGTCAACCTGGCTGATTCAGGCAATTGTGTTTCCCTATAAAAACTGTCCCCAAAAAATCTATTATAGCCACTCAGAGCTAGTATATGGTCAGTTTCTATCTATTGCTCAGTCTCTACTTTCCACCTTAGTACTACTCCCATTAATCTGCTCAGAAATCACTTTGCTACTTTTGATGTTGGGTCACGGATTGCTGAGGTGTCTGTTGGATTTTGTTCAATAGTTTAACATTGGAGGAAGACAACAGAAATGGTAGCAGAAGCTTGATGAATTGGCTTAGACCAGGCCACCTAGTGCAGATGTTGAAGAGAAAGTGCCCTGCATCATGAACTTCTTACTGAAAGTACTTTCTACTTCATTGATAAAATGACAGAATTTATTAATCAGAATTTATCTCCACTGGTTCTCTCATCCTGGCAATAAGTTTGCATAACAGCATCATTGTCCCAAATATTTGTTAAAGGCTTAAGCAGTTTCAGATGTGTTCTCCTTTATTTAATTTACAGCTGTTTCTGAAAATGCTCTATTCAGTGTTGGATGACACAGCTTATGCCTCCTGTCATATTTCACATTTTATTTTATGCTTTGGTAGATTTCATGGTGATCTGTTTTAACCAATAAAATTTGTTTCAGGGAAGAAGGTATATTTTTCTTTAAATAGACTGCAGAAAGAACCTTATATATCATAAAGCCTTTTCCTGGGGCTAAATATTGACAGTGGGGCCTACAGACCTTTAAATAATAGTTGGGCCTCTTAATCCTCATAGAGGCTATATTCATTCTGTCATGGTCTTGGTTCACAGAAGCAATCGTAATACAATAGGAGGAAAGATTGTACAGGCTTCAGTTTGCCTCAGGCTAAATCCTAACTACCACTTGCAAATATAATTTTGGACAAAGCCCTTATCTCCTCTGAGCCTCATCATTCTCATCTGTGAAACAGGACTAGTAATATAGGATTACTCTCATGAACCAATAACAAACCTAAGTAACAGTACCTAGCACTGACCCTGGCAAAAGTAGGCAACCAGTATATATAATTAGAATATTCAGGGCATGCACAATCCATGTGTTATGAGCTCACATGAGCTCATGAGCTACATGGAGTCTCCTAAGATGAAGTGATCTGGAGAAGTCCAGGCAATTGTCATATGTTCCAGTCATTTAAGATTTACCTAATTTATATCATTACTCTTATACCCTACTCCAGTCCCTATCTCTCAGTAATAACTGGTAGGTCTTGTGGTTCAACTTGCTTTTATTTTGTTTGTTTTTGTTTTTGTTTTTGTTTTTACCAGGGATCAAACTCACAACCTTGTGCTAGACAGGCAGGCACTTGTGCCACTGAGCTATATCCCCTACTTTCCTTTTTTTTAAGGTAAATGAATGCAACTTGAGAACATAAGTGAAATAAGTTGGACACACAAGCTTAAACATCACATGGTTTCTCTTATATAAGAAACCCAATTTATTATTTTGTTTGAAAGAATTTTTTTCTTTTATTTGTACAAGGAAGAACCAATGGATTCCAAATTAGAGCTGTGGTTCTTATCTTTCTCCATCACCTCTTTCTCATTCAGTGCTAACACAACACCAGATCTACCAAGCAGGGACTTGATTTGAACGCAGATGAAACTTTCTGGGATGGAAGTGAGGATAGAATTTCTCTACTGACCCTTCCTGAGACACTTAATCTTGAAAAACCCACTTCTGGGGTGTAAGGCTGCCAAGTTCAGGAGCTAGAAGACATCCCTCCTCTTCAGGGTCTCAAGGTTAAATGACAGAACCATACTCACCCCTCCTCTATTTAGCCTATGAATGAGCCTTTCTGGGCCAGAAAGCACTTTGAAATGGGAAACAGGAGCCTTCATTCTAATCTGCATCACATACACAGTCACTCAACTCAATTAGCACCAGTGGGGTAGGAGGTGGGGGCAGCAGTGAGCCTGATTGAAATCAGGTTGAATAGTTCGTCTTTCTCCCTCTCACCATCCTTTGCCATTCAAGTGAGTAGCTTTAAAACTCTATCAGCTGTAACCCACCGTGTTGGTTACTTTTTTTCTTGTTGCTGAGACAAAATACCTGATGCCCAAAATTAAGGAAGAAAAGGTTTATTTAGCTCATGGTTTGTGGAGGTTTCAGTCCATACTCAACTAGCTGCAAGGCAGAGTGGCACATGACAGAGGAGCAACAAATAGTTCATGGTGGCAGAAACCAGCAAAAGCAACAAGAGCAAAAGGGGAAGAGCATGAGAGAAGACTGTTTCTGTCCCTTACATTGTATGTAGGCTACCCACACTAGGGTGGGTGTAGCACTCACACCCATAGACTCAGCATTGGACCAAGAGTCAATCACAAATTCTAGAAAGCCTCCATGACCGCATGAACCTTTGGGGGGACATCCAGACACAAACCATAACACCCAAAATTGGGAAACACATTTTATTTTAAAACTCAATATTCACACACCTAGACAGCAATGGATGGTGAGAAGGAGAAAGATGAATCTTTCAACTTGATTTAAATGAATGGAAATGAACAGGAAAAACAAAGTATATTATATTAAGAGTCATGGCATTATATTTTTGATAGTAGCTTTAAAACTCTATCAGCTATCACTCACAATTAGGAAGTACATAATATACACATACATAAAATACAACAACACTTAACTTTACATAATACACTTTGTTTTTCCTCTAATATATTCTATTTCATTTTTAAATGCTGGTCATGACCTACCCAATTGGTTTTATGACTCACTAATGGGTCACAGCCTGTAGTTTTAAAAACACTGATCCAGGTATTTAATATGGAGCTACCAGCCTGGAAAAGAAGCAAATGAGGACATGCTTTAAAGTACATGGAAGGCCTTCAGTTTTGTTGCAATTACATGGAGAGTCCTAGGGAGATAGCATAGATGCACTTTAACTCTTACTCCCATTAAACACAACTAAAAACCCTGGAAATTATGTGAAAAATAAACAAAAGAGAATGCCAAAAGCTATAAAGAAGGCAGACTGACTAGGGAGCTCAAGGACCAAGAAATGATATGCTGGCAAGTTCTCCAGATTTTCTTTCTGACTCTTCTATGTAAAACTTGGATCTGAAGAAGTCAGCAACTTGGAAATGCCAACAAGTGCAGACAAAAAATTCCATGAACAGGGAAGCCCACCAAGCTGTAAAGCATCCTAACCCTTCATTCAAAGCAGTGATGTCAAAGGGGGCTGAGTAGGAGCAGAGACTTCCTATTCTGGAGGTTGGTAGCAAGTTTCTCCCACACTTGGGAGTTCCTTCCAGACCACAGTGTCAGTGGAGATATTATAAGGAGCCTGGATTTTCACCTGAATCCCACAGTATGAAGAGTCTCCTCCATTTTCTGCTGGAGTGTCAGAGGAGGCTCAATGGAGGGTCAGGCTTTCACCAGTGCCCAGAGGTAAGAAAGCTTATCTCCATTGTGGCAGCAGTGGTGATCATCTGTGGAGCAGTGATGGGAAGCTTCCATTTTTCACAGTTGGGGAGATATCAGAGAAGAGTCAGAGCACTCACCCCTTCCCAGAATTACCAAAGAGCCTCCTCATCAAGGATCAACTGGTCTGAGGGGGAAACCTAAACTTCCACCCCTACCTGGCAGCAATGAATTAGAGTACTCTCTTCCTCTTCCATAAGAGTTCCATAAGAAATCAATTAAAACCAAGATCTAAGTAAGATCTAGAGTTCCTAACCCTAACATAATACCCAAAAAGTACAAGTTTAAGATAAAAAAAATCACTCCTCTCAAGGAAGATTTCAAACTGCATAGAAAAAAAAAGAATAATCAATAGATATCATCATTAAGATAACAATGATAGTAGAAATGCCTGTCAAAGATTATATTTATTTATTCATTTTTTATTGAAGTGTTAGGAATCCAATCTAGAGCCTCGCACATTCCAGAAAAGTGCTCTATCACTAAGCCATATCTCCATGCTGAAAAAAATTTCACAGCAGTCATTATAAAAATGTTTCAATTGACAAGCACGATCATGCTTAAGACAAATGGAAAAAAAGAAATTCCACCAAAAAAAACAGTAAACAAAAGATAAACTGGCCTTGTGGAAATTTTAGAACATAGCTAAATTTAAAATTTCAACAACATAATGGATGAGGCAAAGGAAAGCCTCGATAAACTGCAAGACAAAACAATAGGAACTACATAATCTGAACAGCAAGAAAATAGCCAAGAGAGAGAGAAAGGGAGAGAGAGAGACTCAGGGAACTATAGACCATAATAGAAAATCTAGTATCTGTGCAATTAGACATCCAGAAGTTACAAAGAAGGTAACACTGAAAAATATTGAGATAAAGAATGACTTGAAACTTCATGCACTATGCAAAAGATGTAAAAATACAGATCCAAAAGACTAATAACACACTGTAACTAAGATAATCACAAGAGTGACTTATCCTATGAATGCAAAGGTGGGTCAAAATAAAAAAATTAATGCCATGTTACCTTTTCATCACTAGGACAAAAAAAAATTCTGAGATAAACCATGTAGAAAAGTTTGTTTTGGCTCATGGTTTCAAAACTTTCAGTCCATGTCACTCGGCATCATTGTTTCTGGGCCTGTGGTGAGGCAGAAAATCATGGTGGTAAGCATGTGGTAGAGCAAAGCAGCTCTTTTCATAGTGAGCAGGAGGTAGAGGCAGAGATAATGGGGCCCCCATCCCAAGGGCCCAGTTCCTTCACCTGGATTCCACTTCTCAAATTTCTATCACTTCTGAATAGCCCATCCAATTACAAACCCATAATGGATTAATCCATTAATGAGATCAGGACTCTAGTAATCCAATGACTTTTCAAAAGCTTCAATTCAGCCATGCAGCTTGGGACATCAAGAGCAGCCTGGTAGGGACACATGCCAATTCCGCCATCAGCCCAGGAAGTTGGGAGTGTCTCTGGGGTCCTACCTGGTCTCTGCCCAGCTACCACCCAGCAACAGAGCAGCCACAGTGGTAGTCTTGGCTGGAGCTGAAGGGGTGCACTGTGAATTTCACCTAGCCTTGGAGCCTCTTAACCTTGCATGTTGGATTCACCTGCCACAAGGGAATATAGAAAATGACAAAATGAAAGAGCAAAATGCAATTTTGCACCTCCAATTCATCCCAAACAAGTCAAAGAGACATGGACATAGAAGA
>RJWT010001536.1:0-47475 GCA_004365215.1 Cuniculus paca
CAGGAGTATTTCTACATTATTTTAGCCAAACACTTACGTAGTCTTCAAATGCAAATCCAAGAATATGAGTATCTAAAATCTTTCATACTAGCTATAGTATAGAGAAAAATGTTAGAAAAATGTACATTTCACCTTTCTCCAACACACAAAGTATGAAAATCTGTATTGGGATGTTTTCTAGATACAGCATTGTTATCTATCTAATTTTACCACTTTGGATGTTTCTTTTTGGATATCCAGTAGCTGAATCCTTAAATTTTCATGGTATTGTAAGGTTTGCTACTTGAATGCCTACAATTATTTTCATGCCTGTAAAAAACCTTTATCATTTTCAGATGCATGTAATAGAAGAAAAGGTTCTTAGAAATTAGCATCTTAAATATTGAATAAGTATTCTGTAAGAAAATATATTGGAAGAATAGGAATAATTTCAGCAAATTTGTCTTGCTATCTTTTTCATGGGCCATCACGAATTAACAATGTTTCAGAGAACAGCTTGGCATTCTGGTTTAATTTACGATTTTTTCCTATTGTATGTACTTGGAAGGATATGCTCAATGAATGGGGAAAGTGCAATGAGCAATACAGGTATTGAATTTCATTTATGGCCATCTAACTTATGTGAGAAAAAGAGCTTTCATTTATAAGAAATAGTTATTTAGCCAGAATCCTTGCAAAGTTTAATTTGAAGAAGCAGGAAATTATCCTTCCTCATTAATACATACTTATCGAAAGCAAATGCAATGCATTTTAGTTCTTAAGTAAAAATTTGATTGAAAGCAATAAAACAAGAATAATAATAATATCTCTTAGTTTCTAAGTGGATTCCCAGCCCTATGCAGTCTGCATTTCCTTGGTATTCTCAATTTTTCAATCTGATTTCTCACGTGATTTTGAGTTTGCTAATGCCCAAAACTATGTTATTCCTCATGGACACTACTTGTCATTCAGATCACACCAGAATTTGTTCTGTTTATAACTGCTTTTGTGCAGGGATCTTATAAAACCTGCAAACATGATCTCATCATTGCTCAGGATATTCCTGTGAGGTTAGTGGGTGGCCAGTATTATTATCTTTATTTTGTAGAATGTTTTGCCCAGTTTGAATAAACTATAGCTCTCTGTATTGCATAGCTTCCAGTGAGGAGCTAGGACATAGAAAACACAATACAGATCTATGAAAAGAACTTGTGCTAACAAGAAAGGCACAGCATCACTGCATCTTTTATACAGCGCATTTCCTCCAGTGGTAGCAGACTTTTGCTTAATTTTTACACAGTGTGACTGCAATTTTTAAAGTGCTACAGTCTTTATGAGGATTGTGTTACTCTACAGTTTTTCTCCCTCTGAGTCCTATGGCTGAATAGTCTATCTAAAATACAACAAATACAGTATAGGATATGAGCTGTGTCTTGAACCTTATGATAGACTTGCTAAAATAACTTCACCACTAAATAGCTTCATTTATATGAAATAGACATCCAAGTTACCTAATTCATTAACCTATTTATTTGAAACATTTATCATGAAGAAAAATTGCATAGATATGAAACACCAGAGAAAGTCACTTGTCATATGTATGGAAAATGTGTTCTTAGGATAGGTTAACTGAAATTAAGTCTTAAGACAGGTTGTCAAGCATACGAGAAGAAAAATATTCAAATGTTTAAGTGTAAATTCTTTTTATAGCTCAAGCGAAATACCTGCGGAGGAGACCAGGAGCCATCAGTGTAATAGTTAAATGTAGAACCCAAGGTAAATACCTGTTTTCATGCTACTTTTACATTAAATCTATGTAAATAACAAAAATTTGTTGCCTTTTTTTTTGGTGCAAAGAAAACTCATAAGGATATTTAAATAAGGAAAAGTATTTGAATGGAAAAATTGCAGGAGAGAAAAGCAATCTTATGAAAGACTTGCATTCCTGCTGGATGAGCATCGATGTCTGTTTTTTGTCAATCCTAGAAAAGATGGTAGGTGTTGTGTTGAAACTGTGATTTACTTGATCCTAAAGAATGTTCTGCATTTGTATGGTGATGATTTTGTTGTTTGTAAAACATGAGTAACACGTTTCATGATATCTATGACATGATACATAGCCATCAAACAAAAAGATTGTTAGTCACACAATGTGTTCTATGTACAGTGTTCAATAAGTAGAATATGTGCTTGTTAAACTTAAACACAAAGAGGGACCAAAAGTCAAGAGATTCCCCCAATTCATTAAGCACTTAGATATTAGACATTCACGTTATGCCAAATACATAGGAGAGTAGCGTGACTGTTCATTCAGACATAGGACAAGTTATTGCTATGGTCGCATGTGCATGCTCCTGCATTTCTGACAAAGCAACTAAGTGTCATTGTCTGAGGGCACCATCCACGTGTGACCTCCTTGCTGACCACGCTTCCTTGAGTCTTGACTCAAAGAAGGCACATTGTCTATATGACCCTATCCCAACTCACTCATCAACCTTTTTACTAATATTAGTTTCCCACCTCCTACTAAATTTATGAGTTTTAATGGTTATCTTCAAACACAGTATTCATACTGAAGTATGTTGTAGTGAGATTCTAAGGTGGAGAAACATGAAGATCATAGGAGCTATGTGTGGAAAACTGTGAGATATAAATCATCTATCACAGTCAGCTTTCTGCAGAAATTCATGTTTCATTTCCAGTACAAACAGTGAGTAGGGTTTGCTCAGGAAATGTGTTTCAGACTTCTCTAGGTAGAGAAAGTAAGTTCTTTAAAAGTTTGAGACAAAAGCAGAAGTAGCTTGCACTGAAGAGAAGAGCCAACTCTAGCCAAGCCATAAAAGATGAAGAGCCTGGAAATCAAGCAAATACTGAGGAAAGAGTGGAATATACAACAAGAAAGTGGAAACCATTGCAGGGTTTGCTGTTTTGAAAGTTCACCCTGGCTACAGTAAAGGGAATTTAACAAAGAGAGATGCCAGTGATTAGAAAGAGATCCCTTGAAAAGCTGTTGTAGATAAGGATTGATGACTGAAATAAACCAGCGGTCTGGCAATGAAAGTAGAGCAGAAAATAATATTTGGATGAAATTTAGGATAGGGAATTATGGCAATTAATATAGCAATTGCGCTGTAATCCTTAGTTATGTAGGGATTACTGATAGAGAATCTGGGATGATTCCCAGTTATCTGGAATCAAAAATTGGGTTATGACTTTCACTACTGGCAATGTAGTAGACAACATGTGCTGAAAAGTTTCCTGATAGAAACCCATACATTTGCAATGAGGTATATCAAGCACTGACTTTTGAATGCAAGAAATAAGGCCAAATCTCCAGGGGACTACAACAAGGAAGGGAGGAGAAGCTCAGCGTTGCAAGTTTATGGCAGCACTGTGATGGCCTGGGGCCACTCCAGGTGTCTAAGTCATAAGCAAAAATGTGGACGCTTTTCCACCAAGCAAGTCATGGAAAATAACACACTGGGCTTTATAATTGAGAATTCCCCTACCACATATGGAATGGAGCTGGGACCACCAATTACAGAATGATAGGGAGAAAACTTCTGCTTCAATACAAACAAGCCAACAGAAAATAGGCACCAGTGGACAATTATATAGGGTATGAAGAAGATATAAAAAGTAAATAAAAGCGAAATTCCTCCACCCAGATTTCTTTAGTTGTTTACCAAAGCTTAAAAATTTGAAATATATTTTCACTAAACCTGTAATAAAACAAACCACCATGGGTGAAATGTTGCAAAAACAATCAATACCAAAATTAGTTCTGAATAAATTCACATAATAAAATATATTGACATGCAGGCTTAGGAACTGGACTCATTTTAAAAGGAAAGGCTGTAAGTATTTTGGGCTTTGTGGTCCACAGGGTCTCTGTCAGAATTACTTTTACTGCCACAGTAATGCAAAGCCAGCCATAAGTACTACATAAGCAAAAGGGCATGGATGTGTGTGATTAGAAAGATATCTACAAAAATAGGAACCAGGTAAAATTTAGCTCATAGGGCATAGTTTTCCAACTTCTGTTATATCCCATAAATTGAATATGTTGAAAAGACTTTAAGAAAATATTAAATTTTGAACCAATATTATAAAAAGTGTTAAGGCAGTATTAGAAAAAGAATCATATAGACTTCTTAAATTATTCAGAACAAAACAAAGTCATACATTCTCGATGAAATATGACAAATTTTATATTACAGGAAAAATGAAGAAACACATCAGAAAAACAGAGCAAAAACAGAAAGAGATAATGAACAAAAGAGGAAACTCAAAAAATCAATAATTATCTGAAAGATCAAGATCGCTATCAATAGAAGATGTGCAATATAAAACTAAAATGGGTTACATATTATATAGACATAATATTACACATGTAGCATTCATGGCATATAAACAGTATATATCATGTAAACAGTGCATTATCATGTAGATAATAGATTAAAATAACAATAGCAAATGATAGGAGCAGAGAAAAATATGAGACTTGTCTACATTTGATTGAAATACTTATTGAAATACATAATTCTGAGAGGTTGAGACCAAATGTAACTGATAATTTTCCTCCTAGGTTTATGCCCCAGGTAATTCTAGACTGTATAGAAATAAACATATGCCCAAATTTCAGCAGTTGCATATATATTAGAAAAATAAGTTGGAATTCACCTAAATGTCAGTAACAAATAAATGAATTGGGTGTTTTTAAAACTAGGAAAGTGTGTAGCTTTCAACATATGTAAACTAGAGCTAAATGCTCTACAGTGTGTAAATTTGAAAACTTTAATATTGACTGAAACTAGAAACATCATAAAAGGATGGCTATTATACCACTCATTTATAAAGTTTTTATGGCACAAACAATATTTATATAGTTTAGGAATATACATTCATCTAGTGACATATAAAGACAATTCATGAAAGTCATAAATGTCAGTTTTGGGATAATTTGTTTTTGGAAGGGTAAAAAAGTACAGGAGAAAGTATACAGAGTACTTCTGTGTGGTTATAGTATTTCTTCTTTAAACAGAGTCTTAGTATAAACATATTTGATGTTCTTAATTATTGATTCATTGAATGTTTTATCATAATTAGAAAAGTGAAATAATATATTCATTATGTAACCAAGTGTTAAGATAGTTTGTGTAAGAAAATAATAAGTTCTGTCAATGGGGTGCTTGAATAGTTGAAATCATTTTTGGATGTATTATCTTGAAGCATCTGTTATACACAGGAGGTATTGAATAGCATATGGAGATTTGAAGCCCAGAAGAAATAGCTGAGATGAAGGTCTTGATTTGGAAATCATTAACATAGCAATTCACTGTGTCTAAGAGAATAGATAAGATTCTACTGAGAGTTCATCTTATAGATGAGTGAGGAGAAAGTACTGTACCTAAAATTGTATGATGAGTTAAAGCAACTTTAATGAGAGCAACAGAGAAAAAAGATCCAAGTAAAGAAGTTCTATAATTAATTGATTTTCAGTTCAGAATGCAATACTACACCCCAAGTCCTGTCCATATCCTATCTTTAAAATAAATGCTTTTGAAGTATTTTGGAGTACTATTGGTAGACCTTTTTCACACATTCTTTATGGAAGTTTGGTGCAGAGGAGAGAAAAAAGGAGATAAAAGGTGATATCTGAAATGCTGTAAGTTGTTTTTGGAAACAGACTGGAAAAATGCAAGTGTGTATGAATATCTTGTAAAGAAAGGTAAGAAGTTGGTGACACAAGGAAACAAGACTTAATCTGCTACTCTACCTATGAATAAATAATGAAGTCAAGCAGAATTCCCTCAGAAATAAAATAGCAAAACTGTGTAAAGGAGGTTAACACTTCATAATTAATAACAGCATAATAGTTATAACTAATTCATTTATGCCTAATACAGTATATGCATTGTTCTCAGCACAGCACATGTATTAAATCATTTTGTGTCACTGAAATCTGAATTAATGCTATGCTTGTCTAAATAACATGTAAGAAACTAAGTAAGTTAAGTAATTTAGATGAAATTTGGATACAGGACATTTGCTTACAGATTCTAGATTCTTAATTTTATACTATGTATCATAAGAGTTAGGTCCATATGACAGAGCAAAGATATGAGGAAAACATTAAGAAAATCATTGAGAGTTAAATGTATTTCTTATCTAATTATATCAAACATGAGTGTCTGAGTTCTACTACTTTGGAAATACTTTTTAGAATTACTAAAATATGGGATAACATAGCTCTCCAGTGAAATTATAGGGAAATTGGTTCATTGTGGCAGACAAATGCAAGAATAATCTTAGGTTCTAAGTAATGTAACAAATGTGACATCTAAATTTTTCTATTGACAGTACATTTTGACCTTCTTCTGAAACACACTAGGTTTAAATATTTTTTTGCAAATACGTTCTAAAATTAGATAACATTTGCACGGGTTGAAATGTCTTTTCTCTTATCTGTAAGATTCAGTGTTGAGTTTTAGAGGACATGAGTCTATAGACAAGGACATTTTAAATTCAAATGAAAACCAAGAGAAGAATAGGTGTTTCACCCATAATGATAGTAACTGCTCTTCCTGACCTGAATATAGAGAACAAATGAGAGGCACAGGTAAAGATGCAGGTGGTAAGTGAGCCAGCAGATGTTGGAGAGAAATAACCACATGAGACTGTGATGGAAATTTACAGTTCAAACTCAAGAGTTGAAACCAAACCCATCTTTTGTTTCTAGAACTAAAACGTTTGTATCTTTGAAAAGATAAAAGCATATTATTTTTGTAGGATAGGAAATAGTAATCTGTGTCCTTCTCTGTGTTTTATCTGCGTAAGGCAGCAATGTTGAGTTTTTTTTTTTATCTGTTTGTTTGCTTTTTTGTGCTGGGAATTGAACCCGGGACCTCACACTTGCTAGGCAAGTGCTGTGCCACTGAGCCGTATCCGTGGCCCACAAGGTTGAGATTAAGGTAACTTTCTGCTCCATTATTCTTCAGTAAATAGAACTTTTTTTCAAATAAAAAACTAAGAATGGTAAAGTATGGTAAAGCCTAACTTCTAAAATTCATATAATAAGATATTTTTTGGAAAAAATATGAAAGCATAATAGAAATTGTACTTCATTTCCAATTTTTTAAAATTCTTCATCCTACTCGAAATCTGGCTTGCTTCCCACTCAGTTATTAAATATCAATACCATGTATTGAGATTTTTGTTTCTTGGTTAAAAAATATAGTGTACAAATAGTTTTACATGCATTCAAACTGGCATTTTAATGTTGTGCGATTGACAGAAAATTTTAGAAACATGAAAAAACTCAAATTTATATCTCATAATTATCATACTCAGAAATAAACACAGATTTTAAAGTTTTTTTCTATACAGTGTGTTACTTATGTTTTTTAAAGTCACTATTTTGGAATCTTTTCCAATTCACACAAAAGTATTGAGGATCAAACAGAAATAAATCAGACTCACATGTGTAAACATCATATATTCTCCCTTCTGTAAGAAACTGAAAGAGTAAGTAAGATCCAGAAGGTACAATAGATATCGTGAAAGGGAAAGAAACTGCTAAAAAGGAAAGAACATCTGGGATGGGGGAAAGGAGAAAAGAAGGAAGGAAAAAATACATATATGTACAAGATAGCTAAGGTAATTGTACTACTCATTCTAGTAGTTCATTGAAAGGAACAGTGCTTATATTTACTGATAATTTTGCATGCCTAGATCTGGAATCCGAGCAACTATTTTGAAGATAACAATATGCAATACAGTAACCATTGTTAATTCCCTATCATTTTGTTTTGAAGTTCTGTATCATTTTTATTGTTTTTTTAAATTCTTTTTAAAATAAAAAAATTATAAAAGAATGACACAGAAGTACAGGAAACACCTAAATGTTCTGTATCTATTTTTTACAAAATTGTGTGCTCCTAGCTTTATGTACATATTATTTTAACCTTATTTTGTGGATCAATATGTATTGAACAGCTTAATACCAGCAAATATTTCATATCTTAATTAGGAAATGAAATTTTATAGCATTTTCACAGCATGATAAAAACCCTAAAGCATAAACTCTACATGCATCTTACAGAATTCTACAATAATTCTATTTTATGCATACTTAATGCATGGCTATACAGTAGTCATGCTTTACAGATAAAGGCAAAGGAACTGTTAAGTAATATTCTTCAAAACATCCAGGGTGTTCCAGGAAGAACTAGAATGGAAAGCTAGGTAAGCTAGGTCTGAGTTGCCCTGCAGTAAATAACTAGTAACACCAGTGACTGAAACAAACAAATATTTGTTATGCCTCCATTTCTGTGATTTCAGAATCAGGCGACAGTTTGGTGAGTGGTTCCGTCTTAGGATATTACAGAAAACTGTAATCAAAGTGTCTGCCAGCCCTGCCCTCATCTCAAAAGTGAAGATTTGCTTCCAAGATCACAAACATCGTTCTCATACTTTAGTTCAGCTCTTAAACTCACCTGTGTAGCAGCAGGAGTCCTTGGGAGTGGGTGTCTTGGTTACTTTATTTTTGTTGCTGAGACAAAATACCTGACACCCACAGTGAAGGAAGGAGAGGTTTATTTCTTACAGTTTTGGGGGTTTTAGTCCATACTCAGCTGTTTCCAAGGCAGGGTGGTGTGGCTGAGGGGCAGCTGTTCATGGCAGCTGCAAGTGGCAAGAGCAGACCTCACAAAAGAGGGAGAAACATGCTTCCTTCTCGACCTTATGTTGTATGTTGGCTCCACCCCTGGCTGAGTGCAGAACTCACACTGCCAATCCCAGTACTACACAACGAATCAATCATAAACGTTAGATTCAGCCACTTCCATGACCACATGAGGCTTGGGGGTCCATCTATATACAAACCTAACATTCCACCCCTGGCCCCTCAAAGACTCATGTACATCCCTCATACAAAAGAGATTTAATCCATCTCCATGAGTTGTCAGAGTCCTAACAGTTTCGGCATTGCTGAAAAATCCAAGTCCTAAGTCTCCTCCAAGATCTAACGCAAACTCTTAGCTTCAAGCCCCTGTACAAATGAAAACAAAGTTAAACACTTCCAACATGCAATGGCACAAGACAGACATTACCACTCCAAAAGGGGAGTACAAAGCATTGGAACCAAAGTAAGTGCAAAATCCAGCAGGCCAAATGTTAAGTCTCGTAGCTGTCTGTCCAGCATCTGAAGGAATCCATGGCAAATTGTGAGCTCCAAAGGGCTTGTGTGGCTCCACCCCTATGGCACTTGTAGGGGTTTTAACTCCCACAGCTTCTCTCTTAGGCCCACTCTGCTCAATCTTTGTA
Organism: Cuniculus paca; assembly: GCA_004365215.1. Lineage (NCBI taxonomy): Eukaryota > Metazoa > Chordata > Mammalia > Rodentia > Cuniculidae > Cuniculus > Cuniculus paca. The sequence goes on from RJWT010001536.1 coordinate 9,307, forward strand.
GCTTTCCTTAGATGATCCACACTCCTGGCTTTTCCAAATTTCTGGGTTTTCCACTGTGCAGATTCTCATAGTGCCCTCTCAGGGGTGCACTGCCTGGCTTCCCAGACACTCTGAAATCAGGGTGGAAGCCTTTTTAACCTCAGAATGCATGCATTCTCCATGCACCTAAAACCAGCGCCACGTGGATGCAGCCAAGGTCTGCTGCTGGCTGGAGCAGTAGCCAGGCTTTCCTCTTTCTTGGCCATAGAGTTTGAGTGCCTGGATTGCTGGGCACTCTGAACCTGATTGCAAGAAACAGATTCTCTATGTCGCTGCCATTCTGGAACCTCATGTGGCCTCTGTCACCATTCTGGAATGTAGGCTCTACAGTTTTCTCCCCCTGGCAAAGTCTTTCAAAGTCTTTCACCTTTGCAGTTTGATTAATTTTAAGGCTTATAAAGATACCCTTTTGTAGCTCCAGTTGGTATTCTATAGAAAGATATTTAGATTGACATTCATTCAATTTACCTCAATATATTAATTCTAAAGTTTGTTCATTGAAATAGCCATTTATCAAATTTATATCCAAATATATTCTTTTTTGTCAAATACCTATTTGAAAAAAGTCATTTCATCACATGAGCAATGCTAGCATTGCAAAAGAATGGCAAATTTATGATACACTAATTTAGTATAATTTAAATCAATACTCTAGTTGGAAAAATGTGTTAATCTTGAGGTATTCTTTGTAATATACAAATTTTTATTGAGATGCCATCTTGGGTCAGACACTATTTATGAAACAAGCACTACAACAGTGAAAACAGAAAAGATCATGTTCTCTTGAAGCAATGCAATAATTTCTGGACATACATGATAAATAAAACTATGATATTTATTTCACTACCAGTATAATTTAAGATTTCTTTTCATTAGCTGTTCAAAGAACTGGATAGTTAAGGATAAAACACATTAAAAATTTTACATTCTTACAAGTTATGAGAGTCATAAACGTATAGTCAAATTCATTTTTTTCGCCTTTCACAAACCTTTATTATTCACACCCAGAGGCTATGATGACATCTGCCTAACCAAATCATATCCCTAAGTTGGGACCCCAGAGCAACTGTAAACAGGATCAGAACATGGAGCTGAGTCACACTACTGAGGGGAAGGAAACTCATAGGTCCATAAAGGCTCTGTTTAAAAAGTCAGTCCTGTGCTTCTTCACTTCGAGCCCCTGCAGATACCCATGGTGCAGCTTTTCTTGAGTGAGAATTTCTCCTTCGCTCAGATTGCCCTCTGTGTTGTTCGTAGGCAGTCCAGCCTGTTGTGATCAAACTTTAGTACTTGTCACTTTCTGACAAGACCACCTCCTTGGGGGGAATCTTCATATCAACTATCTTTTCTATTTCTTGTTATTTTTTTCCTGACGGCCACTTTTCTTCAACTGTCGTTTTCTCTCTTGGAAGAAAGCACCTGTGTCTGCCAATGAGACCACATTTGGCAGGCTGTCAGTCCCTGACTGGTCTGACTAGTACTGACATAGTGGCTCCAAAAGCTTTGAGTAGGAGGCAATGATGTTCATTCCAGAGTGTCACTTTATGCTTCATTCCCCTGGCGAAGCTCTTTGGAAACAGCAGAGGAAACCAGCTTGGGTTCCCAGATTCAAGTGTACAGTCACACTCTGCCTGTAGGAGTTGAAGTTCTCAATGTAGACTACCAGGCAGAAAAGTTTCATGGGGAGGCCCTGTGGTCAGTCATCCAATCTGAGCTGGGAGTTAAAGATAAAATTCAGTTTACGACTCACTCATTTCTCAAAAGGTTGCTTTTTAGACATCGTAATTATGTAACACAAATAACAGGGAACCAAGCAATAAGCATGTATTTTTCATACTAATTTAGAACCCATAAGGGTTTGGGTATAACAATTCAAATAGTTAAGCAAGTTGTGTTCAATGACTATATTGTTTGAAATAATAGTCCACTTGTTATATTCAACTTGCCAAATAGTTATTCAGATTAAGATAATACTTCGATTTTTTTTATTTTGTTTTGGAGTCTATCTAGAAAAATAAAGCATAATTTTCTCTTCTTCTAGATCTTGGGTAGTCATGGATGTAGGATTTCATATCTACATGAGAAGAATTTTAGCATTTTAGTAACTATAGATAAATATCAAATCAAGAGATTGTTGCTTTTTTTTTTTTTAGTCATTGGCAAACCAGTCATAACAGTGAACTGTGCTGAACTTTCTTAGATGAATGCTCGCTGAGCCATGTTTTGACAACAAATGTTTATTCTATACTACTGAATCCTTCATTTTTAAAACATGAAATATTTTCTACATGGGTTTCCACCTTGTCAAAACATTCGTTTGCCATTAGAGGGATGTAAATGATGTGCTCTTTTAAATGATAAAACTAATGATTTTATGGTAAAATGTAAGCTCTTTGACATTTTCAACTTTAGTTTGTGTTTTTGTTACTTTTTATTAGACATGTATGGCTTCGTATAAACTATTAGTATGTAAAACAGGACATCTAGCATCTTGTTTGGCAGCAAAAGCAAATCATAGTTTTTTCTTTCATTTTTCAGCTGTAAAAGACAAAGAAGCCACAAGTTGATAATGAATTAAGCATAAAAACACTACCTGTAAGGCTAGTATGTGATGGAAGGTGATGCTTTTTAATGTTACATTGGGAGTAAATAAATAAACCCTACAGTCAAGCAAACATGCTAGTTTGAACTTGTGACAAATTAAATTTGCAAGTAAGCAAATAATTAAATCCGTGGTTTGCAAAGCTATGGTCTTTTATGTCTCTCAATATCATAATTACTGACTCAAATCTGACAAAATTTTATTTCTGGGGACCTTGATTTCATCGCCATTTTTTTCAACAAACCTTAATGAAACACTTCCTGTTATTTAAGTGTTTGTTAAGAGTTTAAGAGGATGCTCAGTCATCTAGTGTAGTGAAAAAAGCCTCAAAACCAACATGAACTCAGGTAAACTCATTTTTTAATTTCTTTGAAGCAATTTCAATTGTTTGTTTGTTTGTTTTATTAGTATATGTTTGTAATTCATCAACAAACCATTATATATATATATTTTTTTCTTTTCCCTTCCTTCCTTTTCCCCTCCCCCTCACTTATTCCCTTTACCTTTTGAACAATTTGTCCTGGGTGATTTGGAGGTCTGGAGTTGCATTTTGCTTCTGCATCTTGTCATTTTCTATTTTTTAAATTTTGTTTTGTTTTCTGTGTTGATGCTTGTAAGGTTCTTGTAGGAGAGAGCTTTATCACTAGTATCAAGGATTCGCTAGGTGAGGTCTGTTCCTCAGAGGTTTCTTCAAGGTGTAGGTGATTCTTGGGCTCTGTGTCTGCCTCAAGATGCTACCTTCCCAATTTATTAGGAATGAGAAGTTGCTATTTGACTCCGCACCCAGTCCTTTGGTGCTAAACAATGGTGATGATTAAGATCCCAGAAAATCACAGTGCTGTCATACAAGGGAAAACAACTGATTACAACAGGTACAACACCTTGGCTAAAGTAGTACAATTAGCGATAACAGTAGCATCAAACACAGCCTAGAATGTGAAAAACTAGTAAATATTAATTTGGTACTTTTAACCATGGAAGCTAGATCTATAGTTATATAACACAATCCAACATTATTCAGGAGCTTGTATACAAAAGATTTCCCTTTAGTAGAGTGATTTCACCCCATAAGGAGAAATTTAAGAGGCATAGCAGACAAAACAGAAAGGTAAATGAAGAGAAATACAGTAGAGGCAAGTCTAGAGGACAAAGGATGATCAACTAAACTTTGGGAAATTGAGAAAAGGACAAGCGAGAAAGAATGAAGGAGAAATCAAAAGACTATCAAAGTGGGCCAGAAAGACTAGAGAGAATGTTCATTCACATGTAAATACCATAAAATCGAGAGAGACAGTTGAGGAAAGAAGGAAACAAGATGAATGGATCAGAACAAGGATAAAGGTAAAGACCTAAACAATCTTAAAAATAAATAAAAAATAAATAAATAAACCTATTTGTCTCTCCCCATTGCTGTGGCACCCTCAGACAGACAGCTGGCGGCTACTCCAGGGCAGACAGTTGGCTACCTCAGGGGAGACCAGCGTTCCCTAGTCCACATCTAGTGGGCATATCTCTGTCTTCTCGGCAGCTGATCATGGGTGGGGTGGAGAGGGCTGATGTGAGCTGTCTCTCTGCCCTTGTCCTTGCTGTGGAGACACACAGTCCCTCTTGCCAACCTCAGTGGTTGCAAGGCAGGAGGGGTTGTGATGTTCCACTCACCGTGTTCCCTGCTACTGGTGCTGTCCTGCAGCTGCCTCACTGGTCCCTAGCCTTACTGACTCACTGCTTCTGCCACCATCTTGAAGGAAGCCCAGGGCTGCTCAGTGCACTTCAGTCTCCTCTCCACTGGGGTGACTGCCTAGACCATTTAAATCTGGCACATCTGTGTCCCTCTCACCAGTCGCAAGGCAGAAGAATCATGGGTTGCCTCTGCTCCAATTCCTAATGTGTGTTTTGGTGGATTTTCTCTGAGCAGCTCCAATATGGCTCCTCCTCCAACATAGCCATGTCGATTGGCCAACAAGCTCATTTTTTAATCAATTCGATATCTGCATCCAGGAACAATAATGTATTGCAAAGTGAAATACACTTATGCTCGAAGGCTTCTATGTAAGCAAATTTCTGCTCTCTACTGCTGGAACTTGACCAAGTCAATGGGCCAGACGTAGTTGCCTTAGTAAAATTATGTAAATTTGTGACAATCTCACGAGTTAATTTATGAGACACTTTGAAAATGTCTGTGTGGAATTTTAAGGATTTAAAATGTATACACTTCCTTAATTGTTTTATGTTAGCTCTAATTGGTTGTGTTGGAAATAAAATCATAAACTTTACACTGACTTGAATTTTCTCTAATGGGTACGATTCTAAAGTTTCTACGTCTGGAAGCCAATGGAAGTAAGCAGAGTTCTTACCAACTCCCAGACCCGTCAGGAAAAAGGAGGCTGAAGAGAATATGAGAAAACAGACTGAAGAGGTCAACATGGACAGAATAAAAACAGAATCCCCCAAAGAAAACTAATTCTAACTCTGTATTTAACAGTCACAGATGCATCTAGGAAGTGGTCTTTCACAACACGCAGTATTTTAATTTTAATTACATCCACAGTAATGTTTATTCCAAATAATACCACTTTACGAAATTCTAGTCAGAAATATATTTTGGAGACCAAAATTATTTGGTCTACTATAGTCACCAAGATCTCTGACTCATGTATTTCCCAGGTATTGAATTAAACCCTGTTCTGTGTATTACTGAAAGGGAATCATATAGATTTAATTAAGGTACCAAATTAGTTGACCTTAACATGAGAAGATGTCAGTATGGTCTTGAACTTATCATGTAAGGCCTTCACCTCTCAGTCCAGAGACTAGAGGCAAAGGAAATCAGTTTGCAAGTGTGATTTCGCATGTGGGAAGCTCTGACTGGGAGAATGCCACGTGTGAAGGCAAGTGTGGATCCAATAGATAGTGAAAGATGCAAATGGTTCTCAGGTTAAAGTACAATGGAATTTTAGTCAAGTAAAATGGGTCATCACTCTGCCATGCAGGGAACTAGATTCTGCCAACAATCTGAATAATCAGAAGTGAAGAGAGTGAACCTCAGACGAAAGAGAAGTCCTCATTGCAGACTGATTTAATCTTTTGTGGAGCCCTGAACAAAGACCTAGCTAGGCCTAACTATCTGATCTAAACAGCTATGATCGAACAAAGGTAGACTTTTTAATCTTTTGTCATAATTTTTGTGGCAGCATTATAAAATTATACAATGATCATTGACACAAATAGTGAAAATAAACTATATCAACTTCTCATTGTTAAATGAATTAACATGTACAATTCAGAGTACTTGATGTAAATAAATAATAATTCCTATAATTTTTTGTTTTCAATACCAGGGACTGAATTCGGGGTCTTCATGCTGAACTACATCCCTAGCCTTCTTAAAATGTCTTCTTTGGAAATAGGACCTTACTGAGTTTCCCAGGCTTGGCTTGAACTTGTGATCCTCCCGAATCAGACTTCTGTGCAGCTAGGATTACAGGCATGTGCACCCATGCCTGCCTATGAGAATATCTAATAGCAGATATAACCCACTTCATAATAGTTAGAAAAAAACATAATACATGTTGGATTGCACTTAATAAAAATTGTGTAAAACTGAAAAAAATTGTAAAATATTCCTGAAACGTTTAAAAATAGACGCAAACAAAAAGAAAAATATACTGTGCTTTGAATACAACATCAAAATGTTAGTTTTCCTTGTATTATTTTTTAAATTTAACATGATCTCTATAAATATTCAAACAAATTTTTCTGGAACTAGAAAATATGAGAATAAAAGTGATGTGAGAAATAGTTAAACAATAATTTGTCAGAAAGCACTGAAAAGAACTGAGAGTTTACTCTCCCTTCCAAATATTTTAGCATATTACAATCATTTGATCGATACAGTATGTTATTGGCAGATAAATTAAAAGTCTGAGCAATGAATATCATAGAAAGCCCAACAAACTACATCACAATGTATAAAGCTTATTTAAGATAAAAGTATTATCAAAAAGCATGAAGATGATACTCTGAATAATGTTTAGCAGTCCAAACAATAATGAGGTAATGAACCACATATCTATTATTTGTACTATATATGACATAAATTTCATGAAAACAAAAAATATATAATTTAGAATGAAAAAGTGTATGTTCTTTTATGGCCGATGTGTATTGAACACTTCTCTCTTTCTGTCTCTAAATTCACCATGCACTGAAAGAAAACACTGATATGGTTGTATAATATGTTAATTTTTTATTTGTATATGTTTGCGATATGTAAAAGCGAAAAGACAAATTTAGAGAAAATATTTGCAACATAAAAGCATCACCTCCCCAAAATATAAAAATTATTCCTTTGAAAGGAAAAGATGAAAATCATCAGAGAAAATGAGCAAAAAATGATTCACAAATAAAGATTTAGCAGAAATCCCATATTCATATATTTCATATAACATATGAAAATATATTAAACTGTACTCCTGCTAAAAAAATGAATGAAAAATGAAACAAGCTTGAGGAATCAAGTTATTACTTATTGGCAAAAATACTAAACCCAACAAATTGAAAGGATGTGGGGACACATGAAATGGGAAGAGAAAGTCAAGCTTATATGTTGTTGATGGGAATAAAATATGATCCTCTACCATAAGTTCTTATCCCAATTTCCAAAATTTTACACTTCCCATAATATGAACATGCATGCATACCAGGCTTCACACTCCAGCATTACTTAGAATTGTACAATGATGGCATTAACTTCAATGTCTAAATCTAAATTTGCCCAATATATAATGTCAGGGACCCAAGGGATACTATGTAACCATGGACAGAGAATAAGAAAAGAGTAGACGAAGAATCCATGCACAGAATCTTAAGTGGTGGTTTTGTTTTTCTTTACTTGATTTAAAGAAAAATAGGGAGAATACACTTGAAAACAATGCAATATGTTCCCTTCAGGATATTGGGAGTACGGGAGTGACAGGGGTAAAGAAAGAAGGGACCATACACTCTCTGCTTCTAACTCGCAACCCATCTCACCTACTCATGCCAAGTGTCTGCTTCCTGATTATGGCTTGTCTGGAGTCTGTAATAAAGCTACAAACTTTAATAGCATTTATTGAGGAAGTAATCCACTGTAGACCACCAAACCTGCCACTCAATTCTCTGGGGCACAATCCTTTTATTCGTTTTATCTCTTTTCCCCCTAAGCATTTAAGACGTTATTACCCGTCACTCACTCTAAACTCTTTCAACACTTCTCTCCTTTCTTAGGAGGAAACCCTAAAAGCTTGATCATCCTGTGTCCATCCACTCTTCACAGCTTCACAGTGGTGTTCCAGAGGCGAAGAGGCATGTATCAAATATGCCACCTTCCTTTCCCATCCAAAGTATCTACACTCACACTCGCAAGGCAAACACCTGCCGTGCTTTCAGTCAATTTCTTGACAAAGTTTAATTTTGACTTTCTATTTTAGTTGCCATGAAAAAGTAGGAAACATTAAAATTAAATGAGATGGTGATGTTTAATCACAGGAAAAGTACATCATTTCAAAATTTCAAGTGTTTCATGTTTAATGTGATTTAGATGAGAAGAAAACAACATCCTACTTTCTTCGGAGCTTTGTAGATAGTAAATAAAGACTTGGGGCAGTGTTAGTCAAATACGCTTCATCTAACACTATACTGTTTGTTTGTTCCAATAACCATTAAATCATTCATGCCTTCTGTATGAACATTTCCCCACTTTGTGGAGGCAAAATTATTTTCTTCCAACTTCTTCTTTATGTTTGCTTTATGCTTTAGCTATTTTACATAAATCTGAACACTTTATATTTGCTATTACTTGCATAGATCTCACCTGATCCAAAGAAGGGATTATTTTTAACATATCTGTGATAGTGGCTGAATAACATTTTGTACATAATTACTTACAAAATTCTTTCTAATTGTTTATTATTTATTCGCAGACAGGACTTAGCTTGGACACTTAATAAAAGTGTCACCCCTGGTGTTGTCGCTTCTATCAAATAAATAACCAGAGAAATTGTCTTTTGTTCCCTAGTAAGTAACGAAGTAAGGAATAAAGCATGGGTGATTGTCCATTGCTCTCATTTCAACCTATGCTATCAGTTCTTAGAGTATTTCTTTCTTCTTTGTTTCTTAGCACCTGTTTGCAGTACGTGATAATAACAATTATTGTGGGAAGTTGTACATGTACACGACACATCTTAATTCTTTGTTCATTCTTTGTTTGTTTTCCATCCCTTATCTTTCTTCTCCTTCCAACTCTTGGTCCCCTTCCTATTTACAAAAGTTGTATTTTCATCATTTCTTCCTTCTGATTATTTTTTTTCCATCCCGTTACTTCCCTTTCCCTCCCCTCCCCAAACTTGTGTTCTTCCATCCTTTTGGAAAAGCTCTCCCTACCTACTTCCATTTTATCTTTGAAATATCTATATACATGCCAAGTGTATATATATTGAGTTTTGCATATAAGAGAAACCATATTATGCTCACACATCTGACTTGTTTCACTTAATGTTATGCAACATTCCACCAGCCCCACTACTTTTACTACTGCTACCCCAGTTCTTTCAGGATTTGCATGCTTTCCATTGAGTTCGACCCATCTTTATCCTCTAGTGAATGATAATTTCCAAATAATGATACACACATATTTTAAGTGTGCAGATTTATGGCTTTTAACAAATGATACACCAAATATATCAGTCTGTGCAATTTAAAAATATCAAATATGTCCTTCATTCTCAAAGATTCCCTAGATTCTCAGTCTAACTCTCATACCCCATCCCAGTCCCATGGCAACAATTAATTTTTTAAATTTATTGATGTAAAATCATTCACTCCTATTATTCCATTATTATGCTGCAATGTCACACCTCTCATTTGTATATAGGTCACTCATTGTACAGGTTTATCATTGATTTTATTGATGTTTATGACAATCATTTGATTTTAAGGATTTTTTTGGGTATCTTTGTGCATTATTTTTGAATCGTTTTAATTTTTTAATTTCCTTGCTCATGTTCACTGTGAGTTCAATTTCCTCCTTCCTTTTTCTAGCTGCTTCTTTTTCTCCTTTTTTATTAGTCCATGCTCGCAGTACATACGGATAACATTCCTCAAAGAATACTAAGATGTGTTACCTGTATGCAACACATCTTAGTTGTTTTTGCATCCCTTTCCTCCCTCCTCTCTGTTCTCCCTCCGTCTCTTAGTTCTCTTTCCTTTTGGAAAAGATTTGTCTCCCTATCCCTTATGATCTATGTTGCATTTTACTGTTTGTTTATATTTTATGTTTCCCATATAAGAGAAACCACTCAGCATTTAAGCTTGTGTGTCTGATTTATTTCACTTATGGTCTCTCAAGACACATTCATTTTCCTACAAGTGATTGGCTTATCTTTCATGGCCGAGTAGTCCTCCATTGTATATACATGCCACGTTGTCTTTATCCATTCATCTGTTGATGATATGTAGGTCACTTACAAGATTTAGCTACTATGAATTGTGCTATTATAAACATGAGTATGTGTGTATCACTGGAATAAGATGTCAACTCTTGGGACAAATGGAATTTCTATTTTAGTTTTTTTGAGGGAACTCCATACAGATTTCCATAACTTTCTTTTACTAGTTTACATTCCCATCAACGATATAGAAAGATTTCTTTCCCCCCACAACCTCTGCAGCATTTGTTATTATCTTATCAATGGCCATTCTTTCTTGATGATATCTTGATGATGGCCATTGTTTCTGGAGTAAGATCGAATCTCACTCTCGTTTCTAGGTGATGGCTAAGATGCATAATGTTAGGTCTTCCTTTCATTTCCAGTGCAGACATTTACAGCAAAAGTTTTTCCTCTGAATATTGCTTTAATTTCATCTCACAAATTTGTACCTGTTGAGTTTACATTTTTTTCTGAAATCAAAATTCTTCATACTTTTCATGCCATGTATTGTTTTGTATGACTTAGTGGTATTTGGTTTCAAGTTATTTGCCTTTTTTTCTCAGACATTCTCGTGAGTTTTGATACCCAATTGTTTGATCCTGTTGTGGTAAGAAAATATTTCTATGTGATTTTAGCTCATTTTACAATTCATTGCAATTTGTTCAAGTCTGGCACACATACAACACTGCTGAACCTCCAAGTACATTTGATTATATTTTGTATTTGTTTCTATGGTAATGTATATATTTCTTAGTTAATAGTGCTAAAATTTTTAAAAATAATTCCAGATTTACCTGCTTTTCTTTTAAATGTTTTGAATTTTCTCCTCACATATTTTGAAGTCCTTTATGTGACCCATACACATTTAATATTGTTAAACTGCTCACCTTGTTGAATTAAACACTTTTTACAGGACTTCTTTCTCACTGTTAATATTTTTTGATCTGAGCTTATACCTTCTGATAGTAATACAGACACTTTTAGCTTTCCTGTTAGTGTTTGCATAGTATGTTTTTATTTATTGACTTTGACTATTTGTCTATATTTCTATGTAATTTTTTGCAACACCATGTATTTAGTTTTGATGTTTATTCTACAAGACATCTATGTAATTTAAGTGAAGTGTTTCAACCATTGTATGTTGTATGATTATTGGTACATTTTGGTTTAAATCTGTATTTCATTGGTTTTTATGGGTCATGCTTGTTGATTTTTTCACTTTTCTGACAGTTGAACAAATGTCTTGCTTTTGAAAATTCCAAGGTATTTATACATTTCTTGCTATACATCTTGATTTATACATGCATATATTAATATGAGCTTTACATATTTATTTTTAATATTTGCACAAAGAAAAGCAGATTTTGCCTTTAACTCCTGCATTCTTCATTCAAATGCCATCCTTTCACCTCACATACCATGTAAGAGCTTTACACATGTGTGCAGCTATTGAGCCTTGGGTTTTTCTTTTTTCCGTTATTTCTGAACCATGTATTTTCGTATCTGTGTATTCTATACCATTGCTAATGCTTTGTTATGGTTTTCTATTTTATCAACAGATGTTCGCAAGACATGAAGTTTGCATCCATCTTAGGGAGTCATGCATGTGCACGACACAGCTCCTCTTTCTAAACCCTTTCCTCTTCCCACCCACTTTCCTCCTTTTATCTCTAAAACCCCTTTGCTCATTTTCATTATTATCGTTATCATTATTTTAGTTCATGTGCAGAAGGGGAAGAGGAAGTAAAAATAGACAAGACGTGCTATGAAAAGCTAGCAGATACCCATAATGAATGTGAACATCAAGTGTGGTTGGATTTCTTTGGGTTTGTATTATTGGGACTTGTACCATTGAATGATGGGCTTAAAATTTTCATTGAATCTAAAGTTTTTCAATCACTTTTTTCTGAATCATGTGTGTGAGTGTATGTGTGTCTCTGTGTGTGTCCTCCCTGGGCCATTTTGCACTGTCTTCTGGATTCCACGTATGTTTTAGTTAACACTCTGTATACTGTTTACATACAACCGAGACATTTTCCTCTGTGCCCTTCTCTCTGTATTTTGTACAGTTAGTTCCAGGTCACTGATCTTTTTTATTCTACAGTAGTTGAGGACACATAATTTCACCCAGGTAAAGTTATCTTTTAGATAAAGTTTTTCTGATCTCTAGAAGTTCTTTGGGGTTCCATTTTACATTTCTATTTCTCTGCCCATAAGATTTATGTTTTTCTTTAAATGGGGCACATTGTCATAAAAACTGTTTTAATATCTCTGGCTGCACATTTCTGAATTTTTTTTGTTGATGGATTCTTCTTTTGGGTATTCATTAGATTTTACTACTTGTTGGTTCCTGGATACTTTGAATTTTATGTTGTTGATCTGAATTTTGTTAACTTTTAAAGAAACTAGATATATTCTGGCAACCAGTGATTTTTATTTTGTTCAGAATTATCATCAAATTATTGATTTTTAACCTCTTATAGGATATACATTTTCTATCTTTTACCGAAAGGTGTACTTGCATCCAAATATTAAATTTTGTTTTTCTCTTCAAATACTAACTATCGCAAGTGATCACTGAGGATTGCTCAGTCTAGATAATTGAATTCACACAGTTCCTAGCCCTATGGTTGCTCTGAGAATTATTTTGCTCCCACGTTGTTAGTCACTGCTGCTTATACTTCTAGAGTTTCATCCTATGCATAAACTTCTTAGTATTCAGAAAGACTTCTGAGGCTCCTTGAGGTCGTTTTGTTTTGTTTGCTTGTTTGTTGCAAACTGCCTTCCCTATAATCCACTGCTGCAAAATTTTTATCTGTTTCAGCCAACTTGATTTGTGGGGACTACTGTGCTGTCTTGGAAAAGCATCCTTTAACTTTTCTTATGGGGCTAATAGCTGGTAATGAAATTGCACTTTCCTCTCCAGGTTAGCAGTCCGCACACTGATGCCATATGAATATGATACCGTATGATGTAATTGTGTTCTAAGATTTCTACTAATATAACTTATCCTACGAGAGGAAATTAAAGCTCCGAATGAGCCTGTCTTCTCTTCAGTAATCACTAACTCGATGTGGCCACGCTGTAAAGGCTGATCTTTAGCGGTATTCGATGAGTCATTTTTCCGGTGTTTATGTACCTATAATAAAAATTACCATTTTCTCATAGTTTGGCTACCAATTCATGATAGTAAAATTATATTAAGAAAAGATAAATTAAAGAGGGGTTTTATTCATTGAAACGTATGATTGTGCTGTTTGATAAAGTGAGAATAAATTGCTTTCTCTTGTAATATTCAGAAATTGGTAATCATTGGATGATTAACTGACAATTTTACATTTGAAATGTGCTGATTAGCTTATTTTACCTTAATAACCCTATGATAGTGACCATCTTATCTTGGCCTTTAATTTTAAAATTAATGAACTAATCATTTATTGTGCTCTCTTCCACTGTTCTGCCCAATTACGCTACTGTTGAATGGTACTTTGCAATTTTGCTGGTTCATTAGTTCCCGACCATGCTCTTTCTCAACTTCTCTATTCAACTAGAGGATAATTAAATGCCATCTTTTAGCATCTTATAACCTTGACACATAAATTCCTTTCCTCAGTGGTACAAATTAATAGAAAAGTGACAGCACATTAGAAGTTATGTGAGACACTACGATTTACAAAATGTTAATGCACATTACACATTAAACAAGAATTAATGATATGTCACTGCTATTCCATATTACTGAAAGATACAGGGTAGTAAGTGGTTTCATGTGTGTATTTAATGTAAATATTTTGAAAATTAAATAGTTGTTGATTTTCCTGATTTGTTTCCAAAATCATGCAATATTCCAAAATCATCTATAACTCAGTGATAGTAAAATGATTTTAAACTGTAAAATGAATTAAGGAAGCTTCCTTATCTTCAGTACAATATCTGATTGCACAGTTTGACTGATGAAGTAAGAATTGCTTTATTCTGCACTGTTTAAATATATATATAATACATGGTGTAATGTATGTAATATATTCTGTATTATACATATAATATATATTAGCAAGATATTTGAAAACTCTGCTCAAATAATTTTTACAAGTATATAATAACAAAATAAAGCAAATGTGAAATCCTAATATATTTATTTAATCTTTTATTTAACATCTCTAATGGTATTATGCTCAGCATCTGGGGATTAAAACATAAAAAGACAAGGCCATTTACTTTAAAGAAGTCATAAGCCTTGTTGAAAAAGGACAGAAAGTAATTACCTATCATGCAGTGAGTTGAGTGTGATACAAGACATCATTCTCCAAGTAAACATGCATCCTGGGATACACAAAGATTCTTTATAGTTATTATGTAATTTTACTGTTAGTGGAACATATGAAACTACACATTCTTACATATATAAAAATGACAATTACCCAATTTTCAATGTAATAAAATTAATGACTTGAGATTATACCTATGGCTGGCACATCATGCAGTTATTCTTTTCAACTTGCTTTGTTAACATCAATTTTTTCCTTCTTTTCAAAGAAAAGCATAGTTTATACTCATTTGCATCCTATTATGGTGCTTGACCCAGCTGGAAAATAAAACAAAGGGGAATAAAAAGAGAATTAAAACACATTTTTTGTTGGGACAAGATATCATGCCTATATCTGGTACTCTGAATACTATGAAGACAGCAATACACAAGCTATTAATTGTAACTCTTATTAGTCTGTTTTGAAAATGTTTCATTGTTAAATTTCTATCTTTTTCTCTTTTTTAAAAAAGCAAAATTCATGATGAAACTTTAAAAACAAAACTCAAAAATGTCCAAATAATAGTGCTACAAACCAGATGTCCTGGTCTTCTTGCTCTTGTATCCAATATCCTAAGGCAAATATGTTTATGATTCTTTTACTGACATCTTTTACAATATGATGCATTATCTCTAACAACAATATTGTCTGTGTTTTGCCTGAATGTCATGTAGGCATTCCAGTACCTTTGGGGGACTGTTTGTCTGGTACAACTTTGTTCAACATGCCATTTTAAACATATATTATTTGAGTGATTTCCCCCAGTTCTGATCCTCTATGACTTTTATTTGTTTTCCATATGGACACCATGCACTTACTTTGAGAACACAGGACTTACGTCTGTCATTTGCCATTTTTCAATATTCTTGGGTCACTTTATATTTCGTTCTACCTTTACTAACTTTGTGTTAAATAAGTACAGTCATTCCTCCTTTATTTACCAAGTCCGCTCCTGGGAGCAGATCATTAAATGAATTGGCTGCTAAATGAGGAATCGTGTATGGTGTGCACACTACAGTGTTCAGGACATGGTCAAATGAATGTTCAACTTGCTGACTTAGCGTTTATTTGCATAACTCTTACGTGCACTAATGTAGTCTGTAACAGAACATAAAACTACAGTACTATACAGGACAATCAGCAAAAATGACAGTATATATAAACAAGGCACAGTATAGAAACAAAAGACATTAAGCCTTCATAAACAAGACGTGCAGAACTGTACAAAATGAAAAAAAAAGAAAAGAAAAGATGAGTCCTAAGTCCAAGTGGTGGTTTGTAAGTCTGAACAGCAAGTCTTGGTAATTATTCCAAACAGTTATTAAATGAAGATCTGCAATACAACACCATATATTTCTTGCTATTTATTTAACCATATCATTTGAGAGGATTTTGGTGTTTGTCTTGAGGAATGTAACTATATATAACTAAAAGCAATACATTTTGTATTAATACCTAATTAATTTAAATAGTGCACTGAAACCTTTATAAAATATGGCTTTACATTTTTCCATACTTATACTAATATGCAGTTTAGATAGCTATACATTATGAAAGGAGAATCTTCAGGAGGGTAAAGCAGGAGGATCTTTGCAAATTTGAGACCAGCCCGGACTACAAAGTGAGCTCAAGGTCGTTCTGAACTGCATAGTGAGACTCTGTCTCAAAAAAAAAAAAAGACAAAAAATTTTATAAATATTGCTTTATGCAATGTTTTAACTAAAATAATTACGTCCTCATATTTACTGTACCAGTATTCACAAATACATTTGCACTTTGTTTTGTATTTACCTATATAGTTACTTTTGCCAATGATCTTTATTTCTTTGGTTATTTTAAAATTATAATCTAAAAGTCCTTCTTTTCAGCCTGAGAACTATCTTTGTTCATCCCCAAAACAAAATTACTGGCAATAAATTCTCTCGGTATTAATTTATTTTGGAACACCTATTTATTATTTATTATTTTAACTTCTCTTTTGTATTTGAAGCATAGTGTTGCTGAATGCAGAATTCTTAACTTATACTCCTTATCTTTCATCATTTTACATATGTCATCCCATTATTCTCAAATGTACATTGTTTCTGAAGAAAAGTCGACTGTTAAGGGGTATTGAATATTCTCTGTACTTGATGAGTTGCTTCTCTATTTGATTTTTCAAATTAATAAGCAAAATTATATGGATTTTTCATGTATAGCACCACACTCTGAAATATACCTATATTATGGAATGGCTGGTTCTAATTAACACATGTTATCTATGTTATCATACATTACATGGTTATCATTTTTGTGGTAGAACACTTAATATTCCCCCTTTAGTATTTTTGGGAATACAATATATTTTTAGTAACCACAGTCACCATTTCATATGTAAAAGTTTCCTTGAACTTTTTCCTCTTAATTGAAATTTTATACCACTCAACCAATATAATCCAATCTACCCACCTCTAACTTTCCTAGGCCCTTCAAACACGCATCTAAATTCGATGAGGTCAAATCTTTGAGATTCCACAGGCCAGTGAGAATTCCACATGTCACTTGTTTGGATGGCTATTATAACAAAGACAACATATCAAATATATTGGCAAAGATGTAGAGAAAGGAAGGCTTGGACTCTGTAAGTAGGGACGTGAATGTGGAAAATCATATAGGGCCTACACAAAAATTTTTTTAGAATTATATTACACAGTAATCATATTAATGGTTACATAATTACATCTTCTTTCTTCTATTTATTGTGGCATTTTTCATACTAGCCAAGACATGGAAGCATCTATGAACCAATGAATGATAAAGAAAATGTGGTATGTATACAGAATACGATATCATTCTGTCATAAATAGGGTGAAATCTGGCATTTGCAACCCTACTAGTGAACATGGTGGACACTATGTCATCACTTCCTTACTATGTTACATAATACATACACTGTTCATGAGGAGTTAGTACATACAGGTATCATATCTTTGTCTTTTCTTCCCCTTTCCCTCACCTCTATTCTCTCTCTCTCCATTCCTAGATGTCTTTCCTATCTGAAATCGACACAGAAGATTAGATTACAAGGTTTCTCTTTTATGAGAAACTCAAGGTACAAATGACTTAAAGAACAAAATACAAGATGATAGGGAGGAAAAGATGATAGAAAGATACATGCTTTACTTTCTGGTATTTGATTGCTGGATTTTCTTTTTGCCTTTGGCTTTAGACAGTTCATTAATAATGTGCCTAGATGTAGATCTCTTTGGATTTTCCTTGTAGAAATTCTTTAAGTGTTATGTTTGTAAGGTTATTCCTTATAAGACACTGTGGCAATCATTTGACATGTATTTTTCAAATATCTGTCTTTTTTTCTTTTTCTTTTCTCTTTTTTCTGAGACTATTTATGCCTACGTTACTATACTTGATTATGTTGTGCAGGTCCCTTAAATTTTTTATACTTCCTATATTTTCCTTTTTGATACTCAGAATGTATCATCATAAATTGACCTGTGTTGAAACTTTTTATTTTTTCCTGAATTTCCAACATGCCTTTGTACCTTTCCAGTGACCTTTTCATTTCATGTATCATACATTTTAACTCAAGAGCCTCTGGGTGAGTCTTTTATTTTTTAAATCATTTGTATCTCTTTGTCTGTATTCCCTGGTGCAATGTTATTCTCATATGTTTCCTCCAAGTATTCACACTTCCTTCTCTACAGTCTTTGAAAATTTTTATAATAGCTAATTTAAAGAGTTTGGTGACTTCTGCAGTTATAGTCCCTATCATCCACTGTATTTCCTGCGTATGGAGCCATATTTCTGGCTTCTTACACCTGTCTTACTGTTTTGCTGTAAATTATACATTTAAAGTTATATAAAGTGGCAGTTCTGGAAAACATAGATCTTTTCCACCTGCCAGGGATTGTTGTTGCTTCTTTTTTTTAGTGACTTTCATCAACTAATTCTGTGAAATCTGAATTCCCTCTCATATATGACGACAATACTCTGTATTTAATGTTTGGCTTATAATTGAGTATTTCCTTAAATCCATAGATTGCATAGCCTTGGCCTAAGGGCTCTGAGTGTGTGTATGGTGCTAAACTTCTAACACCCTGGCAGTGCATATTCCATACTGGGCTTCATTTGCTACTTGCAAAAAACTTAAGGCAAAGATGAGAGCTTTGGGGCTCCCCAGGTCTTTGTGACATACATATATGCCCTGTGAGGTTTCCAACCGTACTTTGGAGATTTTTAAAATCCCTTGTGGGCACTGCAGCACACGGCTCTCTTTCTCTTATGTTTCTTGTTCAGTCTTTCGTTAACCCTCATGGAAAATGTCACTTCAGCTGCAATCTTATAGAATCGTTCCTGATGATTTTTGACAAATGTTCTGTGGGTAGGGCCATTCACACAGAGTGAGCTCTGCTTCAGGTCACTTAGAGGCAAGCTCTGAGAAGGGAGCTTTTCAGTAAGCTGCTGGACAGGTCAAATAGCAAACGTTTCCTAGGGATGAAACTTTAGAGAAGCTGAGATCCACCCATGCAGCCTTTCTCAACTGCTACTAGCTTCCTAATTTCCCCGCTATTTTGTTAGGAGAAATTTGATTTTTAAGCCAACAATGAAGCTGGTGTAGGAGTTGTGATCAACAATGTAATACATTGAAACACAGCAGGATGCTTTTCTTACAGGTGTTTTGCTGTATGTGTGAAAAAACATTATGTGGATTTCTGCAAGCTTTTAGTTCATTTTCAGAGTTCAAAAAGTTTAACTTTATAGTGTCTTTTTCTTTTATTTTAAAAAGGATAAAACAATAAAACCAACCAAAACAAGCCAGTGTAAGTGATAGAGGACTTCAAAACGTTATGAAATCAACAATAGTTACCACAATGCCTTTTGATGTCTTTAAAATAGCTGCAGATAACTTTGGACATAATAAAAGTCAAACAGAACAGAATAGAAACAATAAAAACAAGACTGTGAATGCAATTAAGGACTTCAAAACAAGCCAATAGTAAACACAAAATTACTACCATAATATATCTTGCTATCTTTGAAATAGCTACTCCTGGATAGTGTCTTTTTCATTACTTTTATGTAGAAACAAATTTTCAAGGTTCTTTAGTATGCCATTTCAGAAGTTGCATCACTGAACAATTTACAAATTGATTTAATTTGTACCTACATCAGAAATGGTATGCAAACATCTCTTCCAATGTGGAGATCCATTTCATCAGGCCAACTAGAGACAGTGGTACATGATATATGGTACAAGATATATGACAAGAAACACAGATATGCAGAAATTGGCTAAAGAAAGTCAGATACAGAAAAGCAACCTGAAGGAGAAGTCCACCTGATCAAAGCTAGGTTCAGGAGGGTTTACAAAGATTAACAGAGGTCCTCCCGGATGGAAACTCCCTCGAGGCCAAGACTCCTGAACTTAACATGTTGGGAAAATGTCCAGTGCCCTGAAGAAAGGAGACAGGTAGCCAGTTTTAATGAAGCCAGAGAGCTACACACCATAAGCAAAAGGGCCAGAGAAAAGCAGTAAGGCCGGAGTGGGTGCCCCTGCGTGCCAACCCTGAAACTGGCAGAAAGAGAAAATGGACTCAGCAGCAGGGGCTGGCACAGGGAGGGCAGTGGACACTGCGAGGGCTCCCGTAGAAAGCAGCAGTGAGTGGTGGCCTGGCCACACCCAATGCGCAACTTAACTGAAGATGTCTGATCAAGGGACAAAGGCAAAAGCCTCCAGTTATCCACAGCCACAGAAGTGAAACCAAAATTAAACCCTTTGAAGATAGGTTTGGGGGTACATGGGAGCCTCAGGCCCCTCCCTCACAGGCAGGAGGCTCCAGAGCTTGCAGGAACAGGCTGAGGTCTGACGGGGGGAGGGGAAAAAGACCTCGTGGACCCAGTGACGCTCAGTGGGAAGCTGTGGTGAGGGAAAAAGATCCATCCGGGGATCTGTTCGGACCCTGCAAGTCAAATAGTGCCCATTTGCGAGCACAGGGGTAGGAGCTCCCTGGCTGAAGGCACGCAGCAAATTAAATAGGACTCTGAGCTTGATTTAGTTGTATTCTTGTAAATGGGTGATTTGGTTGTTGTTGCTTTTATCTTTTTTCTCTCTCTCATTCTTATTTATCTTCGTTTTCTTTTTTCTTTCCTATTTTCAGCTAAACTAGGAGAGGAGTCAGTATATGGAAAAAGGAGAATAAGAATTAGCTATTGCTTTATTTTAAGTGTCCCTTTTATGGGCAAGCCATGGTAGCCCTCACTCAAACTGCGACAGAAAACTCAAACGCAAACTAGAGTTCAGGGTATTACAGCTCCTGACCTTGTCCCCAGGTGAGGCCAACAGCACTAAGGAGTTGAATGAAATGAGTACATCAAGCATGGTGAGCAATTAAGCAAAAGGGAAAAATCATGGGAACTGACAAGAGCAAAATAATGCAAAGACAGGGATCAGTCCATAACTTTTAGCAATAACTCTCAATGTCGATGCTCTCCACTCCATACCAAAAAACAGACTGAGGTTGGAACACTAAAGTCTTGGTGTATAAGGGAAAACAATCCAAAATCAAGTCCAAATTCATTACAAGGAAGGAAATTATAAAGACTAGAGTAGAAGTTAATAAAACTAGACCAAAGACAGTGCAAATAATCAACGAATCTAAGAGTTTTTTTTCTTAGAAAGGATAAACAAAATAGACAAACTTACCAAAAGAAAGAAAAAAAAGACACATATCAACACAATTACAAAAGAAAAAGGTGAAATCAAACTAGAAACCACCAAAATTCAGAGGATTATTGATAACTACTTCAAAAATTGTATTCTAATAAACAGGAAAAGCTAAAAGAAATGGATTCCAAAACATACGAGTTACTAAAACTGAACCAAATATATATAAAAACCTTGAATAATCCATTAACTGACGAGAAAACTGAGATACTTATATAAAACTTACCAACTAAGAAAAGAGCCCAATGGATTCCCAATTGAATGTACAAGAACTTCTGGGAAGATCTAATGCCAATTTTTCTCAAACTCTTCCATGAAATTCAAAGAGAAGGAAACAACCAAACTTAGTTCTAGAAGCCAGTAACACTCTTATATCAAAACCAGTGCAGGACTTAATAAAAACAGAAAATGACAGAACAATTTCCTTAATAAACATGAATGCAAAAATCCTCAACAAGTGACATGTAAACAAAATACAAGAAAATCAAGTCTCAAGAGCTCAATCTTGGAAGTGGGCTACATTCTCATCATCAGATGAATAGATGAAGAAAATGTGGTATGGGGAAGGAGTGAGAGCCAAAGTGAATAGTGGAAGTAAAAATATTCAAGATGTGATAAGTACATATATGAATTTCCCAAGCTGAATGTAAACAATATGTATTTCAAATGTGTACTAATAAATAACCATCTTTAGTGATGTAGAAGACACAATTTTATATGCTGGGTTGACTCTCTTGCTTATAGCCATGCTGCTACCAATATTGTAATTAAAGTTTCTCTCTTAATCACAAGCATTCTACAATTTACAAAGCACTGAGTTTTGATTTGCTCAGAGCATTGAACACAGCCATAAAATGCTACCTGTTATTATATTTAGGTGTCTTAGTCTGTTTTCTGTAATAACAAAGTATCTGAAGCCAGTTAATTTATACAGAATGGAAATTTATGTGCCTCACAGTTCAGAAGACTGGAAGTCCACAAGAATGGTGCCAACACCTGCTCTATCACGCTAGCTTGGAAGTTCAAAGCTTTTCTTGTAACTTCACTTATGATGCATTTGATACTAAGTACCTCTCAAGGGCCCTACCTCCAGCTACCATTAACTCATGAACTCAGGGATTCTGTCTTCAATTCACGAACTTTTGATGGATACATTTGAATGAGAGCTTTAGGGAATTAACTTTGAATCATTTCACACGCTACATGAAGAAATGAAATTAATGAAGTCTCCCTATTACAGTGTACAATAATGTTGTTAATTAATTAACTAACGTACAGCCTTATTAAGGTTGCACATTAATTTACTAATGGGAAGACCTATTTGTCCACTTACTCATTTGCCTTCTGACAAAATATGTGTAATTCAGTCTATCGGTTTCTCAGTGTTAAAGGGACTTTTATATTATTTGTACGATTGGCATTGTTCTACATTGAGCTAAGCTAGAAATCCTGAGTTTACAAAATCATATTTAACACAATTTTTAGTTTAAAATATTATATGAAAGATTATCCAATTTATTTTATCTTCTGGCTTACAGTTTCTTCTTAACTATCTAGTTTTTAAAAATACCCTTAAGTGAAATAGTTCTTGATAAAACAAGTCACCATTGCTGACTTAGGTCTTTCTTGTCCTCGGGACGAAAGGACACAACATTTTCAGCCTTTTTAAAGAGGAAGGCTTCATGTTGGCTCCCAGGTTTTAGATTCTCAGTCACGTGTGGCAGGCTCAGATGCAGCTACGTCATGGTCCGTGCAGAGAAAAGCCGCTCACCTTATGGCAATCTGGAAGCAGGGAGGGCGGGAGGGGCCAGGCAGGGAGATGGACCTTTCCAAGTCATTTGTCCAGTGAGCCCTCCTTTCTGAGCAGGCCACCTCCCAACATCACATTCAGCTGTAGCGACCTGTGATCCAGTCGCCTTCCAAAAAGCCCCAGTTCTGCAAGCAGAGAGTTCTGGGGAGTCATTCTTGAGATAAACAATTGCTAAATTTTAACATAGAAATTTTGATATCCTTTGAAACTGAGCCCACAGTTCATTAATGACTAGGCAACAATGATTTTTTTTAAAAACAGGACTTTCATTGTTCTTTAAAAGCATTAGAAAACAGTTGAATCAATCTAACGTCATTGTCACATTTGGTAAAGAGTTCAAAGAAAAAGTGTGAGATTTGCTATGTATATGTATTGACTTTCCACAATAAATGTGATTATTATGCGTTGCAAACAAGTGCTAATAAAAATTTTAAAAAGAATTCAGTGGCAGTTTTCTTTCACTTATGTTTCTTGTTTTTTGAACAAATTTTCTCAACCTGCCCTTCTATAAAATAAAAAATAGCAACATAATTTGTCCGTTTGTGAGTAAAGAGTCCAAAAGTACATGAAATATTTTTTCTGTATTTAATAAAAGATCGTCAATCTTTAATATTAGTATTTTTTATCAATTTCACATATTAACCCCAATTTAACACAAAAATTATATTTAAAACTTTATTGTAAAGGAAAAGGTAACCTAATTAAATGTCAATTGTAAACTATATTCATTGCAAGAAAATCTGATAGGATAATCCATTAAGAATAATCATTATATCATATGTATTCTTCTTGAGGTTGTAATTATTAATGCAACATATAAATTTTAGTTTTTCATTATAACTTCAGTTAGATTTCTCAGGCATAAATGTAAAGTAAAATTGCTGTACTATTTAAATTTTATTGAATACATTCATATACTTAATTTTACTGAATTTTATTACATTTCATTGAATATATTTGATAGTACTTAAAAATACTAACTTTTGAAATATGTTGGAAATTATACTTTTTGAAGTTGTTTCACCAATGAGAAAATTTAGTCATTCTTTTAAAAATATGTCAAGTAGTGTAAGGAATTATGAAATTCAAATTAGAGCACTAGACATAAAATTTGATCACAATTAATTTAGATCACCAAGTCATGATTAATTTTAACTGTTCAAAAAATGAACTATAAAAAGCTATAGAATATCTTCATAAACCATAATCAACTGAAAAGTGCTACATGAATATAGTAAAATATTCAAATAAAAGCTATACAAAAATAAATACCTTCATCCCACCCCAGTACTTCATCTTTTGCATTTAAACAAATTACTATGTGTATGAGTACTGCTTACATAAAGGTCATAGTGTTTTAAACAGCATTAACATATAGATCATTCTATGTGGTTAGCTATAGGTATACTGTAATTTAAATCTTTATTCATGCAATACTGTAACATTCAAAACTATTAGGAATTCTTTCAGGATTTGACTAAGCAAACTAAATTTAAGATTAACCTTCAAGACCGTATGATAGTTTTTCATTTGGATTTAATGATGAAAGGGATTAAAGATAATGAGGAAACAGCACAAGCAAGATACAGAAACCTGAATTGGTGCAGTATGTTCTAAGCAATGGATATAGTCTAGGATTCCGTCAGTGAACAGGCCACAGGGTAGCTGTAGCAGCTGGTGGGATTGTACTGGGAGACAGCAGTCCCTTTTTTATAGCATTTTCCTTTGTGTGTGTGTGTTTGTATGTGTGGCTGGAGATAAAGCCAAAACATTGCACATACCAGGCACACACTCTATCACCCAGCTACATGCTCTGTCCTGCTTTCTCATTGCAAAGGAACACAAAAGTCAATGAATGGGGCACCAACAAGAAAGACAAACATAAACATAGCTCCTGCAAATAAAACTCGTAGTAATTAAACTACTTAGGTGATGCAATATCTGGAACAATTCATGCAAATTGAAAACATTATCTTCAAAAATGATGAGTGATTTAAAGCATCTTTGTATCACTGTTAAAAATATTTTAAAAAATAGAATAGTATTGAAAGAGATGCCCTGGTAGTGATACTGTAATGTGTATTATATAAATAATTTCACAATAGGATAGTCATCTAAAACTTTATATCTTTGAAATAAACTGAGCATTGATGAAAAGAAACAAAATCTATTGAGATACTAGAGGTAGGTAATGACTGGAAAATTTTTCATCCAAAATTTTATTAGAACACATATGCATGTAAAACCCTTTAAAAGCATAATATATATCATCTTAGTGATAACCAGCATTTGTAATTGTGTACATATGTCATTAGAATGGGCATTATTTTATTCTGCAGTTTAAGAAGTCACTTCAATTTCTTCTTCCCTTAAATGCTAGCAAAGGTGTTAGATAACAGTGTACTAAGAAAAACATCCCCAGAACACATCTAAACATTGTTTGACTTTCACCAAGATTATGTTAAAATATGTATTAGTTGGTCTCACAGTCATCTTTGTATATTAACACAGGATAAAAGAACTTATTCTTCTGCTTATGTGTGTTGAAATGACAAGCAGGAAGTTTCTTTATTCCTCTGCAGTCGACGTGGTTCCCTTTACATCTCAGGACACATAGAATCATGGAAACTAAAACCTCCTAAAAGTCAGGAAAATAAAAGCTGCATTTTACAAAGAAAGAATTGATTAAGCCATCTACCTAAGGTTATACGACAAACAGTTCTAAAAACTGAAAACAATTCTAGTGTCTTGCCCGAAACTGAGAGTTTAAAAAGCTATAGCACAATTCCATTCCTTTGGTATAATGTGATGTAGACTGTTAGGTAAGCAGTGGTGATGCAATAAAGGATACAGACAGGTTCACTTTGTGGTTCCAAGCAATACTTCCCTGGGATAACTCTGAAGGAGTCTGAGTCAAATTTATTGAGGTGAGCTTTTTATGGATAGGGTTGGAGGTGGGGTGGGGGAGCACGGGACTGGTGAGGTGAGACTGGCTGAGTTGCAATGGCTGATGGGAGTGTGCTGTGTGCTAGGACAGTAGAATTGTTCCCCGGGTCAGGTCTCTGGGAACTGTCACTGTGGGAACTCTGCAGCTTGGAGAGAGAAAGGCACATATCTGACCTGTCATAGACCAGCTTTTATGTGCAAATTAAAGTAGCTTTAAAATAAAATTCTGGTTAATAAGATGTTTTTAGCAAAATACTGTCAGTGATTTTTTTTTCTCTTCATTGATGTCTCTGTGGTCATCCAAATACTCATTCACTGAAAAGTAGTATAAAGCTGAGTCCATATATAAAGCATGAAATATAACATCAAGAGATTTAACTTAAGACTGGGTACTTTGAACCATATACATAGACCATCTTGAAGCAAAACATGCTTAGAAGGAATGTTCCATCTGCTTTTCAGAAGATGAGTATCTACACCCTGGAAATTAATTATATCTTTTATTGTGATTGTTAAAGTGGTCAATAGAAACTATTTTAGTCATAAGTTTACTTTTTTACTATTTTGCCTCACACAGAGATAGAGGAACAGGGGAATTAGAATGAACACCTAAATCTGAATTAAATTCTTGTCTAGGTAAGCTAATTCAATGTGAATAGCTATAAAAATGGCAACAAGACTCTAAGCTACAGGGAATGAGGACTTCATATATAGATTCTAGAAAGTAAGCAAAATGGCATTTCTAGGGAACACAGACATATGTATTCAGATAACCATAGCTTAGAAGTGATGCCTACTATGACAGTATTTTCAAACTTGTTTAAGACTTAAGACCAAGAACTAAAGGGCAGCTTCATATTCAGTGGATTCTCTGATGAGAATGGGTGAAGAAGAATGGTGGTCTACCAGCAACTCCAGAAGACTTTTCCTCACACAACTGAGAACATCACTACATGAAAAAGTACAAATGCCCAAGAAGAGGGAAACAGTGAAGAACAGGGTACTGCAAGTTGGTTTTCCTGATAATGACAGAGTCATGCTGGAGAATGTATCTTAGATGTAATTAACAGACTTTTTAAAGTTCAACTATAAATGTTTGCAATCATTTTTATTCTCTGAGAACAGGGAGTGCCTGAGGTAAGCCATGTGAACAAGTTGTTGGGACTAGAGCAAAGCCAGTCCAACAGGTTCCTGGCCTTGGTGCTCCTCCCTGTTAACTACAGCACTGATCGCTCTGAGGATGTTTTGCTCTCAGTGTCCTCAGCAAAACACTGAGACCTTGCACCTTCGATTCCATCATGTGCTTCCTCCCATTTTACTGTGTATAAATAAAGACATAGGCCTGCTGGGTTGTCGCTGCCTAACCATCAGAGAAGGCAGATCCTGCCTGGTCCCAGCTTTTCCTTTTATGTGTCTAGTTTTTCCTTAATCTCCCATTGCACCCCTCTCAGGACACCGTTGGGGTCGTGGCATGATGGATGCCACCGTTTATTTTGCCTCCTTCTCCCAGTCATTTGCTTTGACCCTAGGTCTCTGCCTCAAAAGTGCATTGCTCCAAAACCTCCTCTCCAGCAAAAAAGAATGGAAAGAAGAGCTTGGATAAAGACATACTGCTTTATGAAGAATATGCCATCTGGATTAGATTTGAATGCAACCAAAATCACGAAATGACTGAAAGTGCCAAATTCATTTTCCAAGGTATTGATTTTTTACAAGTAGGTTAAAGGGAATGGCATCTTTGGTTTAGAAAATGAAAGACTAGCAAGAGTTATATTTATCATTATAACTAACTCTAAACCAAGTTTAAAGAAATGTGTGAAGGTGCTTTAGAAGGAGAATTTTTAATATGGATATAGAATATTGGTTATGCAGGTGACATGTGAAATCAGACAGACTGGAATTTTTGTTCTGGCAGGACCATTTACTAGCATTGTGGTTTGACCAATTTAATAAACCAAATATGCCTCTATTTCTTCATCTTTCAAACCATGGTGTAGAGGAGGAAGAAAATCAAGAGGGTGAAAATAACAAGATACTGACAGATATTTTTGAAAAACACAAACGACTTAGGATAATAAAAACTGAAATTGTTAACTCTGTTTTTATTGCACTGAAAACTTACAAACTGGTAACTAATCTTCCTCGGTGCAGTTTAGTTTATATTACTAGTAACAGGGGATAATAACTGAGTACTTGTGTAAAATAGTATATGAATTTTATACTTGTATTAATACTGCAACTATTTTGATTATATTTACATCCCAACTCCTTTTACATAGGTGACCTTGAGCTCATAATTTAACTTCTGTTACTTTAGATTCCTTAGGTATAACATGGGAATATTAATAGTTCCTATTTTGTTCCGAGGTACTAAAGACTAAAGTAGTACACATAATCATATGGTGGGGTAGGACCCTTTTACTTGATAATTCTCAGTGAGTTATTAGTAGCATTAATGCTGTTATATCACTAGATTTTTACAAGTTTGGTCCAATTGACATTTTTCCTTGTATAAAATTAACACAAGGAAAGATAGACTAGGGCTTATGTTGGTGAATCTTTCCTGAGTTTACTGCTATGTCATTGCTTTGACACATTTATTTGGAAGCTTTTATTTCCTAGCTGAAGTGCAAGAATATAGTGCGAGGAATAGTGACTATGAAGTCAAATACTGTATGACTTCCTCTTCCCTGAATTTACAGCATTCTGTTTATTGATGAAATATGGACAGCATGCCTCCTAGTCATCTTTTTAATATGCTTCTCTCAAAATGGTGGCAATGCAATTTTAACTACTCGAATTTTAAACTAATAAGCGGACTATAGGAGCTTTTCTGGGCCATCGTGTTTCAGTTAGGGCTGATTTTCACCAGTGATAGCTGAGGGGAAGGCTATCTCCCCAGAGCTTATTGCCTCTGCTACGTGCACATTGATGAAGCACACTGCCACGTCAGTGTGTTCTTGCTGTCAGCCTTCCTTTAAGCCATTGCGGAATCCAAAAGTAAGCCACGTATAACCTTTTAGGTGTTCTCACAGCCACAAAAAAGTAAAAAGAAACAGGTACATTAAAGTTTAGTAATATAATTCAATTCAATATATTCAAAACTTCGTTTCAAAATGTAACTGATGCAAAATAATGAGATATTTAGCATTCTTTTCATTTTAAAGCTTCAAAATTTGGTGCGTGATATACCACAACTCTATTCAGATTAGAGGGGTTGGGGCTGTCCTATCAATCACAGAAGATCTTCAACATGTCTTGTGTATGTAGAAGTCTCAATCAGATGATGTGATATGTGAAACAGACATAGTCCACACATACATTGAAAGGACATAGAGAAAAAATAACAATTCATTTCTAAGCCTGCCAGTATTTCATTTCCCTATATATTGTCCCATTTCCTCCCTTGTCTTCCTCTTTTGAACAAAAAAAAATTCATTATTCTTTGTAAAATTATGTTTTGCTACCTTTTCTTGTGATCTTTCCTATATTACCCTCACTAACCACAACTTGTGTCTGTTTCCTTATTTAAAGTTGCATTAGAATTGTAACTAAATTTTATTTTGTTCACATTGTGATTCCCAAATGCTGGAGAGTTGGAATTAATATTTACATTCCCCAGCTATTCCCAGAATCAACTGTACTTTTCAATTTAATGTGAAATGCATGTTTTAGAAATAAAAGTGCCCCCAAAAAATGATTCATTGAACACCACTGTAGCCTTGTAATCATTGGATTTGAAATCTAATTTTGATGGAACTACATTATGCACCAGCCAGACAAATCCCACACCCCATAGGCGCAATGAATGGTGAAAAGGCTAAGGAAAGTGAAAAATTAATTAGCTTGTCTGAGGTCAGTTAACATGACAGTAACATAAAACTGGCAAGTTACGTAAGCTGCAAGCATTAATTTGCATTAATTTACAAATTATTTGACAATGTCATTTTCATTGATAAGAACTTGGACCATAGTACAAAATACAGATAATAAGGGCTGGGGATTGAGCTCAGTGGCCTAAGTGCTTGCATGGCCAGCATGAGGTCTTGAGTTTGATCCCTGGTACTGCAAAAAAAAAAAAGTGTGTATCTCAAAATATAGATAATTCCTGGATTCCAGGCCTATGAATTCATTGGGCAACTCAGTCATGCTTACATGTCATGGAATGATTTTGATCATATTTATATTTGTTGTCAATCTTTCTCTTATGAAAATGGATCTATGTTTTTGAATTATAATACAGTGTTCAGCCTAAAAATTATTTTGTAGAGTTTTATGAAAACATTACTTGTCAATTAGCTTCCCAAAGATATATATATTTTACCTTACATAAAAATATAACTTAGTCTTTTTAGAGAATTTATATCAAGGAGTTCACAAAATCCACCCATTAGTTTCAAGTTAGATCTTCTCCAGGGGCTGAAAGATTTCCAAGGCCTGCTAGTAGCCACAGGCTCTGAGAAGCAAGGAGTGCCCCTGACTCTAAGATCAGATAGCCAATGACGATCAGAGCTCAGGGTTCTTAATGCTAAAAGAAAAAGCTACACTTTGCCAATTCATGATTTCTGATTGAACTGAGCAAGAACCCTCAGCTGATTGGTAACATCTTAGAAACCTGAAGAGGACTTTCCTCTCAGAAGGCCCTGAAGAAGACACTGGACTATGGTGGTATTGTCAATAGGCTCAAGAACCAGTCCATGACTGATTTCCATGTCACATGCGGCTAAAACTTCACACCAATGAGTGACGCTTCTGCTAGGTCAACCCAACATTAACAAAACAAACCAAAATTAATCAAAGTTGTCTACCTTAAGATTCAGAAGAATTTTCAATTTTTAGGTTCAATACCCTTGAATAATGTCTTCTTTACCTCATTAACTTGTCTAGTGTTATTTTCCTTTAAATATATGTATATATGTGTGTATTTTATAGACATGTAGTTATAGACATAAAATTATATGCACATATATACTATATATATAAAACTCAGTTCTGTGTTTATATATAAAACATAGGTTTAGGAATATATACTCCATCCAAAAGAAATAATCATAAACTTATGAATAAGGATGTTCTACACATGTTATTGTTTAAAATGACAAATCATTAAAAAGTTTAAAGTTTCATAATGAGAAATTACAATATGGAATATTTTATAAGCCTTAAACTTATACTTTGAGATTTTAATTTTTACTATGGAAATGTGCAGGTTGTATTGGCAGTTCAAAGTGCTACAAAGTAGTATATATGTCATCAGTGCAGTTTTAATTGGAGTGCATATTCATAGAATAAAATCAGGATATAATTTTGAATATATTTCTGGAAAATCATTCCAGAACTTTAAGGTAGTTATTGCTGAGCTTGGTAGATATTCAACAACTGTAACTTGATTCCTTAAACTTCAAAATTAGCAAATGAAATATAATCAGAAAATTATATTTTCATTAAATAAAAAGCATTCCTATTTCCTAGTGTGAATTTATGGCTTTGATTAAGCTCAGACCAAAATTCCCTGAATATATGGCAGTAGGGAAAAATGACTTGTGCATGTGTCATTATTCACACATCTGTCTTAATTAGTAATAAATTTTCAACATTGAGGGTGTTTTATTCCCTCCACTACGGAATATACCCTTCAGCTATTTTTAATGACTTCCCTTTATATCTTATAAGCCAATGAAATTAAAAGAAAGTAGTTTTATTTTAAAACAAAAGTTAATTGTTCAGCACATTCTGCCACTTAGTCTGGTTTTAAGTCTGTAAGTGCTTTGCCTGAAGCAATACAATTGAAGTTACTGAAAATATGTACTCTTTGGAGGATGTATATATTTTAAGACTCTCTTAGCACAAGCTGGCCACAGAGTTACCTTCTGTTATCAGTATATAATGATCACTTCATATTTAACAAAGTTCTTCTTTCATAGCCTGTAGCAAAACAGATATTAAAAAATGAGGAAAGCTCTAGACTTCCTTTTTGTGACATGTGTTATTTTAAGACACTCTATAGACCACACAATCTGCTGAAGAGAGAAAGAAATAGTGGAGAAGGAGAGGAATAAATCTAACTTTGTGTGTACATTATACACGTAATTTATTAAGAGTGTCAAAGTCAGGAAAGAAGATACCTTGTCAATTTTTTGGTATGAAGAATAATTGGTATGCTCCCTCTTCAGAACTGAGTATCAAGGTAGAGAGGACTGACTCAGAGAAAACAAAAATTAATTTTAGGCACATTTCTTGTTTTATCTAAATCAAACTAAACTTCTTTCCTGGACTTAGGTTAGCTTTGATGAAATGCTTTCTAGTTTTTATATTCTTTAGTCCTCATTATCTTTGCTATGATATACTTCTTTTTCTTCCTTATTTCACTCTTTTTTACTTTTATTGACCCTTCTTACCTACAGGGGATCTCACAGTGAGCCATTCAATTTCTTTCTGTATGGTTACTGCAATACACATGAGCCTGATTTAAAACTGCTAAGTTTCTATGGAAGGAGGAGCTGTGGATTTCTGAATGAAGGGGAGTGCTAGAGAACTGACTCCCCCAAGAGCAGCTCTCAACAGACAACAGATACATAGTAATACTTTAATAGTCCAGCTTCACCTCTTAGATTCTTTACCTCTGAAGCTATCCTGCTGTTGCACCCTTTTAGTTTACCCATCACTTTATTAAAAATGTGTCTTTTAAGTCAAAAGAACCATTTTAGATAGCTAAGAAGTAAATGCTATATCTCTTCATATGCATGAATTTGTCAATAATTAAATCATAATTCTCAACTAATTAATTGCAATTGCAAAAAACTCAATATTAGGAAAATTATTTCCCAGTTTTAAGCAATTGATTTTTTTCTCCCCTAAACATTTCATTACCTTTGCCTTAGGATGTATTTTGCTCTGTATTTGGAGGTATTTTTCTCATTCTTCATATTTTAGTCCAGGTTTTATTTGGCTGGTGGAATTCAGTCCATAGTTGGTCGACTCCATTATGGAAGCATCACTGTGGAAGGACTGGCAAGGCAAGCATGCTCCCCTCCTAGTGGCCAGGAAGCAGAGGACAGATGAAGAGCACCAGAAAGAAAGGGGCCAGGAACCAGATTTGGTTTCCAGTGGGCTGCATGACCCACCCAGACACACCAGGAAT
The DNA here is from genome assembly GCA_004365215.1 of Cuniculus paca. Lineage (NCBI taxonomy): Eukaryota > Metazoa > Chordata > Mammalia > Rodentia > Cuniculidae > Cuniculus > Cuniculus paca. The sequence continues at coordinate 42,339 of RJWT010001536.1, forward strand.
GTGCTCACTACTCTGCTTGGCATTTCTCCAGCCAATCGAGTTGACAGTCAAGATGAACTGTCACAGAGTTGAACTCATTTTTCCCATCTTGTCCTTTCCACCTCTGATCTAATTCTACAAAAACCTTCCTCGGTCATACCCTTAGAGGCACCACGAATGATGGGAGACATTAAAAAACAATGTATTACTGCAGGGTCCCCTAACATATTGATTATATATTTCTGGATGAACTCATACAATACTATCCATGTCTTCTTTTCTCAGATGCAAAAAAATTGTGTAGAGGTTTTCCCAAAGACAGTATTAGGCATTAAAAGAGGCATTTCAGAGATCCTTAAAAATTCTATTCAGGTTAGGCTACATTACTACACTAAGAAAACAGTAGAAACAATAGGTCCATGGTAGTGAATATTTACAAGAAATATACTTTCTAACTTTATCCTCACCTATTACATAGAAAACTGAGGTTACTTTCCATTAAACAGGATGTTCCTCTATCACAGATGTGCTCATTTCCTGGAAACAATCTTAAGTGCTGCATTCAGAATTCAAATATTAACTTCTCAGTGCTAGATCATATTATCCCTGTTTGACAGATAAGAGAAATGCTCCATGGTGTTACACAACTTGACTGGAAAATCACTAATAATTTTTGAAATGAGAGGTATCTATAGTAAAGATTTCCTTCAAATCCAGTAACTGTTTTTCTCTATCATAAAGTTTCATTCTTGCTAGGAGACTATTCACAAGATGATGGGCCCACTTTAGTAATGTCATTTGCACAAATAAAGCAAAATCCTCAGAAGTATTGAACTCAAAACACTAGCAAGCTAGTTACAGCAAATCAAATTAATCTAACCAAATGGTGGTTTATTAATTTAACTTATCTTACATAATACACATAGCTTAATTATTATACATGGATATATACATATATAGTTACATAAACATATGTGTTACTTTATATCACTCAATACTGACTAAAATAAAACCTCTCAATTATATAGGATTTACAGAAATTTAATAACTTACTGTCAATAATGGCTAACTAACAGGGTTAGAATTCCAAGTCTATTCTTCTGATTCAATAAACCATTTTATTAAAACTATAAATAGTTCCTTTATTTTAATGAGAAAAAAGAACAAATGAAAAATCCTATGCTCATTCTGGAAATTACTTAAACATTGGGCAAAGTTTTAGATGTTTAATTTTTGTGAGAAATTAAATGCTTCCTATTAAATGAATATTTGTTAGCTTCACATTAAAGTAAGCAACTTGTAGCAATTCATATCATATACACTGAACAATTCCTTTGGTGTTTTTTGGAGGTTACACAATAGAGAACACGGAGTTTTACCTTAAAAGTATTAAAATTTCAGAATAAATGCCACTATTAATATAGCCACCTGGATCAACCAGCATACAGCCCTTGTATTCCCTTGGGTACTGCGTTGGAAGATTGATCACCAACTGTCACCCACATAAACACATCTGATGATAGAGATGGTGATATATTGAAACTTGATTGTTGTCACCATTTAGGGAGATAAAGTGTTCCTGCAACCGGTAAATTGGATACTTTTCATAGCTCACATAGATAAATATTAATTCCATTAAGTGTTACTTTTTTCAAGTAAATACATTTTCTCACCCATGTCATGATGTTAGTGCTATCTAAATCTCTCTGCCCACCTACCTCTTCGCTTATCTAACTGGTCAAAACAAGTAGCAGATGATTCAAATTAAACTCATTAAAACAGGAAAGGTCCACGAGCTAAGTCTACTTAGTATTTTGATTGGTCCAGAGGTGGATGATGTATTTAAGACTGCATATTAATTTGTTTCTGATATATTCAGCCCTTTCTTTGTTGCTGTGTTGGCTTCATGTATCATGTTTCTCTTCTTGGTGATTAGATGGTGGTCCATAGATGCATTTGTGCCTTTTTTAGAAGATTGACCACCAACATAAATATTTCTTTGAGGTGCCTGTGTTAGTCCCTAAACATAGCCTGAGACTTCATTAATAGGGAGAAAAAAAATCTGTTCTACTAAACTGCTGTAGTCATCTGAGAAAGTGCTTTTTCTAATGATGATGGACATGCAGGTGAAAAGGAAATAAGCATTAGCAGGCTGTCACCCAATGTTGGAAAGAACTTTACAGTTTAGGGATGAAAATAGTTCAGTAAAATTCAACGCACAAGTGTACATATGCTATAAAGTGGATATGTGTTTTGTAAAATTTTATTTTTTATTTTATTCTGTGTGTGTGTGTGTGTGTGGGTCTGTATATGCACATGCATGTGTGTGATGGAGGAGATAGGCATTTTTGGTGAATGCATTGGAAGGTAAATGAGACCGAAAATCGGGAAGTTAAGAGGCTACTAAATAGTTTTACTATAAGCCTTTTCGGTGTACGGTCTGGTTACATCTCCTCTCACATTCCCCTCATTTTACTATTTGTGATGGTTCAACTTGATTGGCTCGAGAGACCCTTAGGAAAACAGTGAAGCCCATTTGAGTGTCTGAATAGATCAAAGAGTCATGACCTTGGGGACTATTTCTGGTCCCTGGACCTTCCTCTTGGGCACACTTTCCACCAGATTCTGCTTCCCAGCTGTTGAGAAGTGAACATCTCTGCTACTCCATGATTTTCCAACTGGTCATGTACTGAGATTTCTAAATCAAGAGCCAAATGAAACCCTCCCCCTTAATTTGTGGGTGTCACATATTTTCTCCTAGTAAAAGAAAAGCTGACCAGTACATTTTGGCATATCTTTACATGTTGATTGTTAATATTTTGTGGTCTTGTTAAGATGTCTCAGGTACTCAGTCCCTAAATGTGGACCAAGCTGTCAGTAAATGGAGGGATGAATCTGCTTGACTAAAGTTATGCTGCCCTCTGATAAACTGCTTTGCTCACAGTTTTACTAGGACAGTTATTTACCTGCAGGAATGCCTGTGCCCAGAAACACGTGAACATTGTGTCAACAAGGACATGCAGGAAGGTTTGGGGAACTAACAAATTAAACACAGTTGGAGATTTGAGAAGTCTGCTTTTTGCTTTTACAGCTGTCCTACTGTCACCTTCACAAGGTATTTGTTTGTGGCCCCACTTTTAACCTCCTTTGACCATCAGCTCTGCAGTTCAAGCAGGAATCTTCACAGGCAGCAGTAAGGAAAGAGTTTTGTTGCCTCCAAGGGAATGAATGAGAGACTAGGAAACTACTCATCGCCTTGTTAGACTTTAGTTTCTTGGCCTCAGCTCCATTGTAACATCTTTGCAGGTAGAGAACATGTGCCTTAACATTACCCTTAAGAGAATATTTACATGCTAATTTTTTATAACATCAGAAGCACAAGCAGAGAGAAACAGAAATTATTCTTGTTTATATGGACTCAAATTTCATACATTCTTTTAGAACAATATGGTAACAGATCAAATTTATTTCCATAATCACCAGTCTACTGGGGATCAAAATTTTTTGTAGAAGACAAAACAAATTATAAGAAAAATAATAGTAAGAAGACATACAAAAGACAAGTTCAGATTTTTCTAGATTCAATAGACAGATCATTCTGTCAAATTTTCATAATGCTGTCTAAATATATATTTTATGTTTTCACTAATATTTTCAAGGGTAGAAAAAATCATTTGCAGACAGGAGATATTTTGAAAATGGTTTTAAACCTAAGCTAGAAGAGGCAGTGTTTATTACATTTCATAATATAGAAAACTCACAGATGAAAAACATCAAATAAAGAGATACATTGTAAAATTCACTATCTATGGAGAGTGTTTCTGACAACATGACTAATTCTCACTTCCTCAAATACAACTCTCTCCCTAAAACTCCTATTGCTACACACACATGCCATTTCAAAAGTCAGTGGTCATAGCATATCAAAATGTCATTGCAGAAATATTTCAAATTAATTCTCAATTTCTGAAGTCTTTTTCTTGTAACTTCTGTTTGCATATAATAAATATAACAAAATGAAGAAACTCCAAAACTTTTGAAATAACAAATTCCAGTCTATGGGTAAGGTCAGTAAATCAAATGTTCTCTCTCTCTCTCTCTCGAGTTCCCAAAAACAAGGAACGCACAGCCAATTGGATTTCATTAGACAATTTGGTCAAGTTTGTCAACATTTAAGTTGGTACCCAAGCCTTATACTGAGTCTGTGAATTGGCCTTTGTGCTTAAAGTTTGATCTTAATTAAGAAAAAAAGTTTTATCATTTTTCCCTTATTTAATCTCCAAAGCCAACCCCGAACCATCATAATCAGCAGCATTTCAACTGGCAAAGTGAAAAAATGCGCTTTGATCTCTGCCACTCTTAAAACTTTAATAACAATGGCAAAACGTTACATTTTTGTTTTCTCCAGAGTGTGTAAAACACCACTAACGGTAGTAGTTAGAACACTGGAAGGAATATAATTAAATTTTTCCATTGGGAAACCTCATGTGCATCCCAAGCCTTCCACAAGAATGGTAATCCTGTGTTCCAACATGTTATTTATCCTGTTTCACGATTCCTCATGAAGTTTAATGATGGCCAAGGTTATAAATAACATCTGCTAAGCATGCCTTCCACATTCAAATAGAGCTATGGAGCGGACTGCTCGCGGAGAGCCTGGGGTATGTTAAAACACGCTGCAGCCTTTCTGTTTAAAAGGGAGGTGCTTTGTACAGTCGTGGGGTAGGAATGAGAAGGGAGGAAGGATCTGCATTGTGCTGGGAAGACAATCCACAAACTTCTGTCTGGTAATAAGTAACTTCGTGGTGGGAGAGGATTTACCACAAGGGCTACTACTGAGCAAAGGGACCCTCAGTCCTCTTCATTGTATCCCAAGAAAATCAATTGAAAATAGATAGGAAAATGACAGCAACATGAGCCAGGGCAAAACCTGTGGAGTGAAAATTTGTCAACTCCCTAGGAGGAATCCAATAATGGGAAAGCTGAATTTTTTTTTTCCGTGTGTGAAAGGTTGCTGCACACTGGGCCTCTAGGGGCCTGTTTGCTCGTGAGCCAGAGCACCTGCTAATAATTTCTTGCACCCCAGCCAGCAAGAACAATTCCTCTTATGTCTTCCTCACCTCTTGCAGCTTTTTTTTTTTTTTGGACAATCTAAAAA
>RJWT010001537.1:0-47448 GCA_004365215.1 Cuniculus paca
TCTAATTCAGGAAATTTATAAGTAGTTTCTCTTACTTTGACCTGTATATAAAGTTTTCATAAGTTAAATTTTGTGTGTGAGTGTGTGTAAGTGTGAGTGTATGTGAGTGTGTGTGTGTGAGCCTCCTGACTCAGGGAACTCTTTCTTAAAGCCCAGGATCCTTTTCTTTCAAATGCAAAAATCAGGAGGATAATGACTTTGTCCTCAAGTTTCTGTGGGAGCCTAGAAACCTAGTTCAGCACCCTTTCTCAAAGTAGCTAAACTGTCAGGTGTCAGGAAGCTCTGAGAATTTCATTTCTTTTTTTGGGAAAGTTAAAAAAATGAATGGTGACCTTAACACCAGTGATAAAGGATGTCAAGTCCTCTTACTTGATAAGTAATTGTTTATCTTCTGAAAATGGACACAATAGATTGTATCTGCCCAAGTTACAGACAGGGATGAGATTTCTGTCTCTGCAATCCTTTAGCAGATTACCTGTGGTGAGCAATTGTGATGCCATGCTTATTCCATAACGAAAACATTTTCTTTCTCATTGCCTTCCTGGAGAGTATTTCTGGATAGTCAGAGTATTAATGATAATTTTCCCATAACTATTTGACCTCTCCTCCCTCTCTCTCTCTTTTTCTCTCTCTCTCATCCCTCTATCATTGTCCCTCTTCCTCTCTCAGCTGAAATAAATGATTGTAACATTGTATAAACAATGCCTTATACAGACTCGAGTAATTTTTACACAAGGTCAAGCAGTCAAGCTCTACCTATGAAAAGTGACATTCTGAGAATGGTGATTAATATATGCCTGCAAAACAAAACAAAACACTTAAATTTTAGAATATTTATTTCCCTGTCCTCAGAAATTTAGGAGTTGAAACTCCCTAACAATCAGGGGAAATTATTGTCTGAGTTCCATTTCTATTGATTTTCTTTCTCTCTCTCAGCCTATTTCTCTCCCAGACAAGGATCTTTTATTCTTACTTTGGTGCAGCACAAGGTTGATTTAATTTGACATACTAGGCGTGCTTTCCTCTAGAAGATGTATTTATTTTGGTTAGAAAGGTACAGAGGCTCACTTCTGTGAAAGTTTAAAACAAGTTAATTCTAGATGTTCCATGAAACAATTAATAATATAGTTATTTATTTAATTATCATCTGTAGTTATTGATGATGCTTAATTTACTTGGCCCTCAATAAGCAATGCATACATATAAAACAGACACACTGAAGAAACATGTTTATAAACAGAACTTGGTAACAGCTTTAAGAAAGTTGGGACCAGCTTATATTTTGAATGTTTTCTCCATCATCTTCTCTTTATATGGTAAATATGAATGCTAAATGTCACTGTTGATAATCATTACCTGCAGACTACTGAACGCCTTGTCAAGGATGTCTTTTAGGACTTACTCTTCAATACAACCAAATCAAGATTAATAGAATAATTTCATACTGTACCAATATTAATTACAAATTGTCATAGCAAATGTAAGTTTCCATTTGCTTGGCACATCATATATTTAAAAATCCATATTAGATTTAGCAAGGTATCACAAAGCTAAATATGACAAGCTCTGATCTATAAATTATAAAGTTTTGATTCTATTACTGGGAAAATTAGGATAATATTAAATCTGTCAGGCACAAATGCTGCAGAAAATGTGTGTATTGTGATGCATATTTATGCCAATACTCCCAAATCTTCTGGTGTGAAAAACCAAGATTAAACTCCAACTATCTCCAAGAGAGAATGCATTTAATGCTGTTAGGAAAAGACAACCAGTAGGTAGGAGAAAAGGGTTGCGTTACCTCTGTTATCTGAGGGTCCTGTTCCCCAAGCACTCACTCACCCTTCTTTACTTGCAGAGAAGTATGATGCTTGAACATTGATGTCACTGCAGGGAACAGATCTACATCATGGACCGAGGGCTAATAATTAGGATTCTCTAGAGAAGGCAACATCGGTATGTAAATAAATAAACCTGGGGGATATAAATTAACTTTTTTGGAGTCAGAGTATTGGAGACAATACTTTTTCGGAGATAGAGAACTCGAGATCCTCCTGCTTCATTCTCTTGGGTACTAAATTTATACATGTGCACCATCATGCCCAGGTAAAACTGACCTTTATTTTTAAAAGGCAATGAGGGACAGAATTTGGCCTATGTGCTCTAGTTGCTATTCCCTGTTTTACACCCTTGATTAATTTGTCTCACATGGGAATTCAAAATTCTTGGCCTTAATATATTTCTTCAAAGGGCGGATTAGTGAGAAGAACCTTACTACTGGCACAGTTAGCTCGGAATTTATACTAATACTCCTCCTCCTCCTCTTCTTTTACTGCTCATTCTGGATTCTTTCTTTGCTCTGTTTGCACTCATGTTATTTTTTATGTGGCTTGTCAGGAGAAATGACCTGGGCCTGTATTCTTTGAAAATCAAAGTTCTTTAAAGAAAAGGTAGTATTAAATGCAATGGAATACTACTCTGCCATAGAGAGGGATAAACCTGAGACATGGTGGGTAAATGGATACACATTCAGAACATAATATTAAGTGTAATAAATCAGACACAGCAGTTTAAACATTGCATGCTTTCTCTTATAAGAGAAATCCAAATTATAAATAAAGAGCAAAATTAAAGGCAGACAATAGGAAGTAAGGAGATCTTCTTAAATTGGGAAGGGGAACAAGAGATGGAAAGTTGGGGGAGGAGGGAAGGCAAAGGGAATGTAAAACAAAGAATTGAAAGAAAGAAATAAATATAAATAGTGCTTTTGCAAATAAGAAGACCAAGAAATGGAAGAAATAGGGAGAGATGGAAGGTGGAGGGGACATAAAAAGAATTAAGAAGTGTTATGTTCATGGACCAACTCCTCACATTAAGTGCAATCGTCCTGTATTATCAAAATGTACTAACAAAAATAAACAAAACCAAAAACACCCCCAGAAGGCCCGGAGTTCCTGGTACCATGTCCTTATCCAATCACATTTATGACCTTGACCATTTACAGATAATGAGAATAGAAGTTTGCCAGAGGAGAAACTACGAGGTCATTGCAATATTACAAATTTTTCCCCTGACCCCAATATTAGGCATCATTTTTCCTCTCCTTATAACCCAATTTAATTATTCTAGCAGTGTAATCATTCTTTCTATGCCTACTTATCCACTGGCATAAGAAGGCACATGTGAACAGGTGGAAGCTAGAAGTTAATGTTTGCAGGCATTATTTCCCTTCTTACATGAAAGAAATGCATCATTTCTTTGGCAGTCAGCATCACTGGAGCAACTGAGCCTAGCATTTCAGGGGTGGGAGTACCAAGCACCTACATCAGTCTCTGAAGGCAGTCCTCAGAAAGGCAACTCCTATCACTCGGTTTTTCATTGGAGCACAACAATATCTAATGATTATTATTTGATATATACAACATACCTTGTAGAACAATGCCCATTTCCAGACAGTACAAAGCTGGTACTTCAGCTATGTCTAAAACAGGCAGCCCCAATGCTCTGTTTGGTGATAGTCTCAGAATGATACATTATGTGGCAGGACCAATGCCTTTCATGCTCATGAGCTCACTGCCAGTAAGGAAGAAATAATAAGGTTTCTTCTTGGCCTTTTCTGTTAATCAATACTTTACTACTTGAAGAACCAGTGTGAGAGTTCGCTCAATTCTGAGTGCATGTTTGTTACAATGACTATTTTGAGATAGAAAAATGTCATCTGTTGGGCCAAAGCTACAAAGAGCCATTTAATATGGACTTACTTAGATCTCAAAATACTCCCTAACTGCTAAATATTCCTAGTCTGACATGGGCATGTGATTATATTTTCATTACCTAGATATCAGCATCAACACAAACCTTATTTCTATATAGTAAATGCTTGTGACCTTCAGAAATTTTATTTGTTTTCATTTTAAAGAGAATAAAACAGAACAAAACAAAACAGAGTAGAACAAAACAAAGCAGATCAGAACAGAGCAATGCAAGCAATACAGGACTTCAAAATGAGACAACAGGCAATCAACAATGGTTACCATTGCATCTCTTGTTTTCTTCATGACCTTCAGGATTTAAAAATTGAAATTCTATTACCTAAAGACAGTATTAGGAGGTAGAGGCTTTAGATATGATTTGATCATAAAGATGAAAACTTAATGAATGTGATTAATAACCTTATTGAACGCATGGAGAGTGAGCCCTTGACCTGAATGCTATGTGGATTTAGAAAGAAAAGACAACTGTCTGAGGAAGTAGGTCATCACTAGACATGGGATCTTATTTGTTGGCTTTTTATTTTCTTTGATTGTTTTTTTGCTTTTTGCTCTTTGAGACAGGATCTCACTAGGTAGTTCAAGTGGGCTGTGAACTCACTATGTAGCTCAGGCTGGCCTTGAACTCATGGCAATCCTCCTGCCTCAGCCTCTTGAGAACTGAGATTACAGGGATGCACCACCACACCCAATGTAGGCATGGAATTTGAAACTTGGACTTCTTGTACCCACAGTTGTGAACAATAGATTTCTATTTTTTATGAAACACCCAGACTATGGTATTTTGTTATGTTAACCTAAATGGAATAGGCTATTGCATTAGTTACTTTCTTGTCTCTGGGATTAAATACTTGATACTCACAAGTTAAAGGGCGACAGGTTTATTTTGACTCAGGGTTTAAGAAGATTCTGTCCATGACTGGCTGGCTCCAAGATGGAAACAGCATGGTGGAAGAATGTCTTATCAGGGAATCCTTCACTTACTTGGTAAATTGAATGTCCTCCGCCCTCTACATTATATAATCAACCAGTTGGGTAGATGTTGGTTCCGAGGTGTACTTTTATATGTATCGGTCAGCTTTCACTTGCTAGGAAAAAAAATAACTGACATTCACAACACGAATGAGGAAATGTTTATTTTGGTTCATGGTTTCAAAAGTTTTAGTCCATGGTTGGCTGGCTCCAAGTCAGAACCATTAGTAGAAGTGACTAGCAGAAGATAGCTGCTTACCTCATGGTGACCAGGAAAGGTAGCACAGAGAAACATCCAGAGAAGAAGGTGCCTGGGGCAAGATATTATCCCAACTTTACCTACCTATGTTTCACCCAGACACACTGACATCTGTGATTTACTGACATAGTAAGCATCTGTCAAGCCAATCCAGTTGCAAACAAGATAAACTATCACATCGTGCTAACACACTTACTTACCTGAGCTTTGTATCTCTCTCTTGGAGTTTATCAGAGTGAATCTGGCATCAGTTAACATGGTCCCGACTTTCTTAAAGCTTCTAAGGTCCATCCAAGCTGTGCGGTAGAATATTTTTCTGGTTCTATACTAGGATATTAAATCCTATGTCACAAAAAAAGAGCCCCCTGTGAAATTAATCATGATTCAGAGAAAACATCAACGAACTCCAATTGGTGAATATATTTTTGCTCATGGAGATTTTTGGTTTTTGTTTTTGTTTTTCCTATTTCTTCCATAACCTACAAATTCTATTCTCTCAAGAATGTTTTACAACCCTGATGGTAATGCTATCTAGGTCCTAGGGCTTTTTTTTTTTTTAACAGATTTACCTTCTCTTCCTTTAGCAGGGCCACAAATACTCTGGTTGAATTATGTCAGATTTTCCACAGATGTAGTAATCTGCAATTTCTAATCTCTTAAGTGCATATAACAAGTATCTCTACTCCAAGTCTCACATCTGACCACTGTCCTCTTAGGTCCCTGACATTTTAATCTCAATAATTAGCACCCTTTGAATTTCTGCCACGCTTAAAATTAAAATTCAGCTCTGTTTTCTATCCAGATGCAGAAAAGAATTCTCTTGCAAAACTGCCAAGAAGGCCCTCTCATTTTCACACTTTGCTTGAAACATGCAAATTAAAATAATATAGCATCATCTAATAACAAAATATGGGTAAAAACTGAAAATGTTGATAACATGTATTATTTACACAAACAAAGGAAAGTGGAACTCATACATTGCTATTAAAACTTACACAGTGAGATTGTCAATTGGTACTTTCACTTGCATAGAAACGTGGGACTAAATAATGAAAGATTTGTTCATTATTTAGCAAATATTTATTTCCCCTTTTCCTCCAAACTCTATAGAAGGAACATATTTTGTTCCAACTTTGGTGTTGGGCATGGTTAGTGATTTGTTTTAGTCAAATAGGTACTAGTAAAAGAGAGCTGAGCAAAGATTTCACATATACTGTCCTCTAATGTTCCTTTTTTGTGTCAGAAAAACACATTTTAGGTTGTTGCTTGTCTAAGGATATAAGGTACAGCACTGGGAGCAGAGTTTGACTCAGTCTTCAGCCTAAACCAATTCATAGGCAAACACAGCCAAGATTGTTTGAACATCAATCCACTTCCAGACATTTAGGCAAAAAAGAAGTGTGTTCTGTTACACACCACCGAGTTTCCCAGTGCTTTGCTTTATATCCTTGCAGTGGCCAAAAGTAATTAATGTAGCCACTTAAATGGAAGATGTTCTTATTTGATGATCCAAGAATTCTATTTTCATTTATCCTACATTGATTCTCATACAGGAGAATGAGAAGGTATGTCAATGACAGTTACGTTGTAGACTGTACCTCACCTGTGGATTTAACATTTTTATACCATATCTCCTTTTATAATGTGTAAGGCGAGTTTAACATTTTCCTAGGTAATGTGGTCATAAATTTCTTTGACTTTTTGCTGTCCACTATATTTGTTTTTATTGGCTGTCATCTCATGGATCTATAAATATATTTATAGTTCAGTATTTTCATAATGCTTTCTAGATGCTACTTTAGCAATTTCCAGTACAGTGTCCTGTACAATCAAAAATTTCCTTTTCTGTTCTTTGGATATACCATATTCTTGATTCATTAATATTGAGGCCTTGGACAATTGCACTGTAACTCTTGCCTGCAGAAAGGTTATCTAACAAATACATTTCTTCATAATCAATCACAGCTTTCTGGGGCTTAGAAATCCCAGATAATACTTCAGTATTATGCTTGAAATGTATTTGACACAGAAAAATAATTAACAAAATGAACAAAATGCAAAGACTATGACAAAAAATAAGCTACTTTTTTTTAGAGTCTGAAAGCTAAAACAAGGAAACGAGTAAACACCACCTTCTTCAAATGGGAAAGAGCACATGGAGAACTACAAATGTTTTGCTTCTCCATGCAGGTTTGTAAAAAGCATGAAAGTCTAACAGTTGAGTTTTGTATTACAAATAAATGCTTGTGAGTAGGCAAATTTATAAATACATATACTGTGAATAATAAAGAAGACTGTTAACAATTGCACTCAGTGCAAAAAGGGAACAATATTATCAAACTTTAGAACAGCAAGGGAAGATGAGAAAACAATGTTTATATGGTTCTTAGTTTTATCTGTATTTTTAATAGAAAAGTACTTTAAACATATATACCAAAAAGACTTCCTGTCTCTAGTAACTTTAATAATCATCTCCTCTTATAGTCTCATCTCTAGTTTTGCAAAATTTAAAGATTTTCTAACTTTATATATTACAAATTTTAGCTATATTCAAATTGTTTTCTTTTGGACAAAGGCAATAACTTCGTGGGAAGTGGGAACTTGAGAAAAGTTAGCTGTTTTGACTCAGCGTGCAGGTTCTGAAATACTTTCTGGTCAACGCATGAATCTGGTAATATAAGCAACAGAAGCCCTAATTCCTGTTAAGTTTTTCTTACCCCGTTTTAGAAAATAGTTCAAATATTGTAATTATCAAAGAATATTTCAACTGTTAATTGCTAATACTTTCAATGTTCATTTAATTTAAAAACTTAAATCCATTAAACTATCCTAAGCAAGGTTGAGGTAAGGTCCAATAACTGAAACTGTTCTGCATACTTGTCCCCAGTAGGTTAGGCACACTCTAAAACAGTGATTATGTATTCCTTGCAAGACATTGTTTTCTTTTTTCCTAGATATACCATCTGAACAAGATGTCTTCTAATTTCCTAGCAAAGTGATAACAAAAAACTACTGATTCAATACTTTACTGAGGAAAAGGATGGCTTTAGTGACTATTTCTTGCAATATCAAGATCACTATTGTACTATGAGCTCTTCTAAGATAGCATATTTTTGATCCTTAGTATTGAGGTTTCCTGGACCTTGGTCACTGGTGTTAGAATTGATATTTATAGTCCAAACCACTCAGATCAAAATTGAAAAAGACCATAGTTGCTGTCAGCACTCAGAAACTGAATTCTACCCTTAACTGGGAAAACTTTATTCCTCTCTTATTTCTCCTTCACTTTTCACTATTGTCACCTTGTAATATTCAGAGAGCAATTGGATTATGGATCTGAAGAAGAAATGCTTTCAGATAATCATTAGCTCACGTACCTGTAATTTATACTCAAAGATAGGATGGAGTCATAAAGTGCTTTTATAATATAATATTATTGCTAAAAGCAAGGATTGACTCTTTTGTTTTATTTTGACCTGGCGTGTCCTGAAATAAATATTGATTCAATATGGAAAAAAAAAAAAGAAAGAAAGAAACTGAATTCTACTACTATAGTGAAGAATCAGAACTGAAAGTAGCATTATTTAGGGAAAGTAGTTAGAAATTTTAGGAAAAAAAAACAGGTTCTTATTTTTTTCATCTCTTAAAAATATTTAGTAATCATGTTTAGTCCAATTTGTGTGAGACTTTCCTATTTGAAACATAAAAAAAAAACTAGTAGACAGTCATTTACAAGTAGGTCACAACGTATAGAAAATTGTGTAGAAAGGATTTTGGCATTCTTCAAAGACATGGCTAGTTTTTCTGCTGGCTCTTGAGAGATAATCTCTCTGATCCTTAGTATTTCTCCAATGTTAGGTATTTCTTTGTTCTCCATGTTAGACTCCTCCTGCCATAATTAATAGTTTAAATTAATGTGATAATTCAAAGTAGGGATAATCACACCTAAAAGTCTTAGGGTAGGGAATGATCATACTGCAAAGACTAACTATAGGATTTAGAATGGAGCCTTTGAGTCATGTGATATCATCCTATCTTGGAATGGAAAGGGAGTGGAGACTGAATTCATCATAATTTTATATTGTGTATGCTAAGGCCAAATGATTTGGCTTTAGATGAAACATAACTGAACCAGGTTGAGGGAGAAAGATTACATATCTACTAAAGACCCTGGACGTTACCTGGAGACAGGGACTCCCAATACTTGTTTGCCTAGAAGAGTGATGACTTCAATGGAAATACTCTACAGGGAGATTTGGGTGCTGAAAAATAGAGTGTGTCAAATTGTTTTTATTTTCCCTAACAACAAAAGAAGTTTGCATTATACAGCCTCCTACACTGCATGTCTTTGGTTCCTTTCTAATAGTTGTCCTTTTATATAATAACATCTGATTCTAATGAAGAAATCTTTATATATATTTATGAAAATGTAAAACACTTTCATAACAAAATAATAAGACAATAACAGTAGTCAATATATTGTGTATCAGAATCTAAAAAGAAGTCATTCAGAGCACAAGACATAGACAAAAAAAAAGAAATGAACACATGCTAATTTGCCTGATTCACATTATTAATATCTCTTAGCTCTTTGAAAAGAAAGTCTGTGTGATTATCTGAAGATTCTTTTTTTTTTTTTTTTTTGCGGCACTGGGGATTGAACTCATGACCTTGTGCTTGCCAGGCAGGTGCTTAGGCCACTGAGCTAGATCCCCAGCCCCTATCTGAAGATTCTTGTCAGGAAAAGTTCTACAACATTATTTTAGTCTATTATAAAGGAATTATTGAACTTTTAATTCATTATATCATATCATGTTGCACATATATTCAAGAGAAATGATTTTGGTACCTAGTAATATGAATGTTAGAAACTTGTCTCTGCATCACAAATGTAATAAATTATGGAAATAAAAGGCTTTTCTTTTTTCAAAATTTAAAGATAAGTGATAAACTTATGCTTCATTTTCTTGGATTTAGAAATTGAGCAATCTAAAGTATAAGACATTAATTTTTGATGTCAAAATTAGTGAAATATATATCCCTCAGCTGTGATAGAATAAAATAAATCTTGTAGCTAGAGAAGAATCCTGGTCTACAATCAACATTCTAGCTTTCAACATAGTTTTCTCACTGTCTTCTTGCACTTATACACACAGTAACTCAAGAAAGATAAAATAAATATGTGTTTTATAAACTAAAAATACACTTAATAATTACCTGAAAAAGTGAAGGGACCTAAAATAGTTCTTATCCAGAAATTTAAAAAGATGCAAAATTATTATGTATCGAGAAAAAGAAAATATTTTAAAAAGCAAAACATCACATTCTCGAAAGTCCCAGTGAATTTTAACCACTGATAAAATTTATTCAATAATACAAGTAATAGCGAAGCTTGAAAGGGAAGGTAATTGGAACTTTAAAGTTATATAGTCCCAGGAAATGGTATTATTTCAAAGAATTCTTTACATTTTTGAATGCACAGAGAGAAGAGAGATAGCACTAGTGTTTCTTCTTGAAGGAAAATTACACAGAAAAAATAAAAAGAAGTATAAGCAGGAACAACACTGATGAAAGAGTTCAGTGCTGATGAAACTTATCTAGTTCTAAAACAAGATGCTTATCAAAGCAGAAAATCATGATTAAAAGAAGCCAAACACATATCGATACTCATATTGTGGAAATGTGAGATGTTCGAGTTCTTACTACTCTACAATCATGCTAATCACAATTCATGCTTTAAAAAATGAAGAAAAAAACGCATTCTTCCATCAGACAGTCCATTAAAATACTTACATTATGAAACAACTTATTTTAACATGCTTTTACAGCTGTATGTGTGCTGAAGTGGTAATTTACAACTGTAAGCTTTCCAAAAGATCATAAGTGATTTTTCTTATGAATGTCTGGATTCTAATCAAACTGCTTTCGCTATGGCCTCCCGAAACAAAACAATCCCCGGTTGACTGGCACATCTTCCTCATACGCAGTCTTCAGACAGTTCCATTCCAACAATCTGACTGAAATCCAGCTGGCTCCTACTCAATTATATTAAAAAATCCAAGTGTTGCTAATTGACTAGAGAACAAAATTTGAAATTCTGACAGGAAAATCTTCTTCACCCTTGATGGAGGGAAGCAGTGCACAGATGGTCAAGATGATGCACATTCTTGGGCCTTACAGATATTTTTTTCTTCTTTATTTCTACACAGACATAGTACTTAATCTTTTTTAAAGCACACCTTCATACTCTGTGTTAAAATGTTCATTTCCAACTCTTTAACATAGGTTTTTAATTGATTTGTTCAGCTTTGCCTATAGTTTAAATTTCTCAGGCACTTTCATTTTTGCTACAGGTAGACATTTCTATGATGATTATAATTCTTCCAGAAGACAAGAGCACTGAGGTCACATCATACCAGTACTTCCTGCCCTGTAGTGATACTGACCAAATTCTGAAATAATTTAAAGTTTTGTTCCTTAGCCTTGGGGGCACAAATCTCGACAGAATCTAGCAATTTCAGAAATCTTCTCATGTTCTACACCACATTACTCATAGCTGCTATTTTCAACAAGCAGTCTGTGGTATTGATCCTAAAAAAATGAAGTGGACAAGATTCTGGGTCAGAATACTCCTATTAAAATCAACAGATTTTTGGAAATGAGTTTGAAAACTTTTAACAGGACATTAGAACATTTTCAAAGTACTTGTCAGAAATTTAGCAAGTTTATACTTCTGTCCATTTCTGAACATATTTGTAAGTCATAGCTTCTTTATTTTTTTTCAGTTTTTTCTCTTCTCATATTATTTCATAGTTTCTTATAGGCCATCCCTTCATTCACTGAGCCTGAATTATTCGCATAATTATTTCTTACTTGAGCAAGAAATCAAAATCCATACACAGGGAGCCTATGCTGGTATATCTGTAATATAAATAATAAAAATCTTAATAAAATAGTTTAAGCAGCAAAGTTGTTCACTGAAGAGAATTAGTCACTTTACTTTTCACTGAGACAAAATACCCTAACAGGGATAATTTAAAGGAGGAGAATTTTTTTTGTCTCAAGTTTTTAGTCCATAGTTGGCTAACTTCAAGGTAGGGAGTCATAGTGGAGGGGTCTGGCAAAGGAAAGCTGCTTCCCTCATGGTGACCAGGAAAAAGAGAGATGAGGAGAAGCCAGGAGGGAGGTACTTCCTTTCAGATCAAGCCCCGAGTGATCCAAATCTTCTGACCTAAGCCCAACTTTCGACACCAAACCAATTGAAGCGCTGCCATTATCTAATCATCTTGACAAGCTCGTATTTTTTCAATCTCTCTCTTTTCTCCTCTTTCCTTCTTATCATTTTTCTCTTCTTTCTCTCTTCACAGTTGAGCAAGGCCAAGAAAGCGTGTAGCTATAATAACCTCTGGCAGTTATCTTTCAACTACAAAGTGAAAATAAATTTAAGATAAAACAAAAATCACAGACATCTAATATCCACTTAATCTTTTTTAAAGTGCACCTTTATACTCTGGGTTAAAATGTTCATTTTCAACTCCTTAATGTAGGTTTTTAACTGATTTGTTCAGCTTTGCCTATAGTTTAAATTTCTCAAGCACTTTCATTTTTGCTACAGCTAGACATTTCTATGATCATTATAATTCTTCCAGAGGAGAAGCACAAATCTCGACATTGAGAATAAGCAAAGATGTTCACTATCATGACTTTTATTCTGCAATATACTGTATATTTATCCTGAATATTATGATAAGAGTAAATAAAAGCATTACAGATTATAAAGGAATGACTAAAGTTGTTTTTATTCTCACATAGCATGTTCTTGTATATAGGAACTACTAAGTACTGCACTGCATACACACACAAACACGCATGCAAACTAATATACTAGTTCAGTAAATTGCAGGATGCAAGATTAATACATGCAAGGAGTAAAAGTTTTCATACCCAACACACCAAAATTTTGCTATGAGGGAATTAAAGGCTCTAAAACAAAGGGAGAACTGTTCCATGTTCATATATCTGAAGATTCAGTATTGTTACAATAAATTTCTACCAAAAAGACTCGATGTAATTTCTATAAAAGTCATTGTATTTATTTCAACGAAAATTCACAGTCTGATCTTAATTTATGTATGGAGAAGTGCAGAATTTGGAAAAGTCAAAACAACCTTCAAAAAAAAGAGAGTTGACTTTCCTCTTTCAACTGAAAACTTTACAAAAAACAAAACAAAACAAAAAAGCTACAAAAATGAAGACTGAGTGTTATTTGTATAAGAAGCATGTTATGGTTCAAGACCAAAAATGTTCCCCAAAAGTCAAAACATTAACGAGTTACTTCCAAGGTTAGTGGTGCTGGGAAGTGTTGGAAATATTAAGAGGTAAGTCCTGGGAGAGGTCTTTAATTCAATGGAAAAGTTACTCAAAGAGGGTTTGGGACCTAGGCCTCTTCCCCTCTTTAACTCTTTGCTAACCATGAGTTATTGACTTAAACTTAATATTTATTTGAATTTTTCTGCATTTGTATCTTTGTCTGTCATTCCATTCTCATCTGTGACCTACTTTAGGTTTCATTTCTGTTCTTTGTGTAGCACATTTATTACACCTTTTTGACGAGCATCTGCTAATTGTGCTCTCACTTTTGTGTCCATGTGAAAATTTTGACCTTTTTTTGTTTAAAAAAAAGACTTGCTTGGGACATGATTCAAACTTGAAGTTTTAATCTATGCTTTTATTCATTTTCTTTGCTTTCAGAGCTAGGAATTGAACCCAGGCCCTTGTGCAAGGTAGTCAAGTACTCCCCCACTGAGTTCCATCCTCAGCCCCTTGCTAAGTTTTTAAAATATTGTGTAACTTTTCTAGTTTCCATTATTTAACTGAAGAGGACTACTGCCAGTATAATTTTATATCCTTTGTAGACCTATTGATTTTTGATTATTGTAGTCATGTATTTTATCAATTTTGGAACATTCTTAATCATTTCAGATGCATTTTCTCTTTCTGATAATGACTTTTTATTTCTGTTCCCCAAACCCATTTATCTCTCTGTCATAATTTATGATCTATTTTGTCTCTAGTCTACATTCTGAGGAAAATCTTCATGTAGTTCTTTTTAAACTTGTAAACTTTTGATTAATCCATTCATTATTTACTAACCTACTTATCTTACTCTCTTTAAATTCACTCTAAACTTTTAAGTTTTAATGTTGTTTTAATATCTTCAAACCTTTAATAAAATATGGATAAATACACGTTTGTTACATACTGTAGGTTTGCCCCTTTTAGAATGTTTTTGTATAATATAGATTCAATCATTGTATTTTTCAAAAAAATTATTACTGGTACTATATCTGTTTTGTTGTCTACTTTAATTATTGTTATGTGGTTTCTATTGGTCTTCACCCATAGTTGGTTATACTCAATTGTTTTTCAAAAGAATTGAGGATTCTGAGTGAGGTTGGTAGAGAATGGTCTACAAGTGACACTGACAGACAACAATAACCCATATAGTCACTGGTAGAATATGTCGAGAATGGAAAAAAAGTATTAAAACTGTTGCTATGTGAGATGACTGAATAACCAAAAAGTGTCTACAGGAGATATCTAGAATTCATGTGGAGAAAAAAAGATCAGTGTACATTCAGACAAGGAGTGGTAGTAAACAAAAATTGGCAGATACATGTTTTAACCAAAAGGAATGGAAGATGCATTTATCAGGGGAGATGGGCAGTTTAGTCACAGATTGAATAAGATCTAAAAATATATAGAGCAGTATGGGAATAAATATGAGTAAGGAATACCTACAGACATGCCTAGAGAACAGTATGGAGAAACAGCATAGTGAAAAATACTGTTAAATTTATAGCAGTCAGGAAACAGAGAGAAAAATGAGGAGCCAGGGGCAAGAATATGTCCTTCCTAGATACATATCCAGTAACCCACCTTCAACCAAGCCCTACATTTTAACAGCACATTCAGATATCGATCCATAGAGGAATCCACTAACAAGTATATCACCCACAATCCAGTCACCTTTCAAACATACAAGACTCTAGGGGAACATTTTAGATGCAAATTATAAAAGCAGCATACATCTTCTTTCAAGTTTATGCATTATCTAGGACAGACTTCTTTACTTTTGTGGACCTTAGATTCCTCCCCTTTAATGAAATAATTAGAAAAAAAAATTACGTCCACTTACAATTATTTGACTAGGGATATTTTTTCTGTTTTAAGTATTCATAATAAAAATGTATTGGAATACCTTAATTTAGATTCTACAGCTCAATAACTTAAAGTTTGCCTTGGATTAGCGTCTGTACCCTTTTAATCTCTCTTCTATTCATCTTCCAGTATTTTACATGTCACTCTGTATAATCTACCTGTATTCAAATCCATGTTTCAAAGTCTGCTTACAGTAGAATCCAGTGTAAGAAATAAACATTATTTCATCACTGGATGACTATTTGATGCTGAATTTTTTTCATTTTCTTCTTTCAATTCACATTAATATGTATTTGCATTATATAATGATTATATTCTTTACATGAAGTTATTTTGTACAAATTTTACAACTTATAACTAATCTACAAGTGCTTCATTCTCATGTATGATATAATTCTAAATGTTTCTTTTTTAGGAAGATAAAGCTTAGATGTTGAAAATGGTTTCCTTAGAGGCCGAGTGATCCTTCTGTGCATGGGGGCACACTCCTGCAATTGCAGTACCTGGGAGGCTGAGGCAGAAGGGTTGCCATGTGTTCAAGGCCAACCTGGGCTACATAAGTGAGGTGAAGGTCAGCTTGCACTACATAGCAAAACTCTGTCACAAAACAAAAGAAAATGAAACCAAAGAAAACAAAAACAACAAAAGAGCAGAATGTTGCATCTTCAAGTGGAATTGTAGAACTGGGCGGGCATCTCAGTATAGACTACAATGAAATAAAGATGGTGTGCTCTTCTCGAAGATTTCTGGTCTTCAAAAATTTCCTAGTGATCTATGCCCACAAATAAAGTTTCTTGAATTTCCTCACACAACATTTTTAGGAGGACAGTTTAGCTCTGGTAGAGCTCATGCTTCCCTTACATCAAGTACCGGGTACAATCCTTAGCACACACACAGAACTGAACAGAACAGAACAGAACAGAACAGAACAGAACAGAACAGAACAGAACAGAGCAGAGCAGAACAGAGCAGAATGCCACATTGGATTTTAATAGTGATTTAATAGTGATATTGTCAATATTGAAACATAAGTATCTATAAGATATTTGAAAGTGCAATATGGAGTTAATAAAGAGGAAAGTTAGGTTTAGTTGGCCTTGAATTAGAATAATTAAGTAGTACAATATTTGCCACATTCAAATGTAATACATTAATTAATGAACAATAGTCATGATTCATATCAACATTCAAGTATTTCTATATTTGTTATACAAATAATATGCATTTTATAAATGTTTTTGAATGCAATGATTCTAAGAACAAAATATTATCTCTGGTAAGAAAATTAATGCTCCTAGATGAATATATTAGCCATGACTCAATGAAACATTTTAATAGATAAATGCAGTGAAAAAATATCATTTTTCTGCTGTAATTTAATGTTATAAACCCATTAGAATGACATTGACAAAACTTATATCCCTGGGTAAATGTTTTCACTTTTCAAAGAATTTCCTCTTAGAATAAATGCAAAACTCTAGTAAATTACAAGACTTTCATTCATGTGGCGATCTTACATCCCCACATCAGATTAAGCCATTCTCCACACCCTAATCACACTGTCTCCTCTCAGTCTATTCATTTATTACACCATCCCGTAGCCATCTCAGGTGTGTTCTGCATGTACTATTCCCGTGGAGTATGCTCTCGTTAGGAAATTTATTTTAAAAAACTCAGAAGACAAGAAAAGGCAGTTTTCTAAATTAAACAGATAGGTGTGTTAGTGTTAAATCAGTCAGCAGAATTTATTTGAAGGGGCTTATTTTCTACCAATCAATAAGCAGGTCAGGAGAGAAGCTTTGGGCTTGTTAAGATCTTCGGTACTTTCAAAAGATTTGAAGACAAATGTGTAATGGGACACTTTTTGAGAATTACTTGTAAATTATCTTTACAAGTCTTATCACATATTTTCACTTCTCTGAAGGGAAAAACAGGTTCAAACCTATAGAATTTCAAGGAATCATTTCAAGTAATTTATTTCCCCATATACTTATTTTATTTATAATGAAGCTAATATTTAAATTGCTTCCCAAATGCCCCAATTGGATACTAGAATACCTCAGACAAAGACCTACCTAGAGTGATTTTTTAGTATCATCACCAAGTTTCCTGTGGCCATAGAATAAATTTATCAGTTTGCACAAGTACTTTAGCCATACTGCAATTTGTATTAATTTCAACTTTTGTATCAATCTATTGTTTAATCCTATAAAATATATTCTAAAGAAAGAGTTATACCAGATTGTTTGCTGTAATAACTAACACTTTGAGCAAATCGTGATTTTTATGGTCCTAAGATATAAACAATAGCAGATATTTTAAAGTTTAACAGTGTCAGTGATGAAGATTTTTTAGATTGAGTTTGTGGGCCACTAATGCATTCTGCTGGCCTACGATGATTTATATGGGAGCAAGTTGCAACTGGTGAAAAAAAAACTCAAAGGTGCTAATAATTGGTAGTAAGGCTATTTATCAAAAAGAAAACAGAAACTGAATTGATGCTGAGTGGCAACAGAAATGGAAAAACAGATCAAGCAGTACATTTTGATAAGGATTAACTTCAAAAGTAGAGATTTCTTTTCTCTCTCTCTACCTTTCTAAACTGAAGTTCACACTTTTTGTACACATATATATGTAAAGAATAAATATGTATATATAGAGAGATAATATATATACAATATATATAATATATGAAATATGAGATATATATATATATATATTATATGTAACTGGGCTTTCTTAGAAGCTAAGTATGGTAAAAGTAGCCAGTGAATTAAATGTCAGTAAAATTCCCTTGAAGGAAAAGTCAATGAGACCCCGTTCTGAAGTAATACGTTGATAAACTGCAGGCAGATTAGCTAAATTCATTAATGTGATTTCATTTAAATCTACATTTGATCGATTAAGTCAATCGCAAAAAGTTACTAATTATTTTCAATTTTGGAAATGATATAATAAAATTTATTCTAAAGTACATAGTAATTATTTTAACAGTGTAAAATTATTATATTAAAAGTTAAAGCAAATCAAAAGTAGACATATTTCTGAAGTTTAATCTTACATATTTACAAAGGAAGTTAGCTTGTATTCAAAATTATTTAAATTATATTTCTGCAATAAACAAGACACAGTAAAATCATAGCAGTTTGGCCATTGACTATTTGCTTCCTCAATTTAATTGCCTTTCAGAACAAATATAATGTGTAACTATAAATGTATGGTTTCAAGCAGTCACACAAATTAGCTTCCATCTATTAGCTACATAAAATACCTTCAGAATAGACTGAGAGTTTAAGAGCTGCTAAGTTTGTGAGAATCTCTAAAAATTATGTGGTTTTCAAAATGGTTAGAATATGAAATCTGATGTTAGTGCAATAAAATCTGACTCAGTTGCAATGTTTTATTACTACACTTGCAAAGTTATCTCTGCTGTACAATTTTAATGTCATGAAGTCCCATTCAGATAAAATAGTGGTAGCATTTCCCGTCTGTGTACAGTCAAAGGATAATTCAGCTCAAAGTCTTTTATCTTCTCTATTTTCCTCCCTTTCTCATGGAGATTTCTGTTCTATACAGTAATTCAATGAAGCAAATAGATTTGCCCTGAATTTTACCATATAATTCTCTTTACAATAACTGACTTTTATGTATCTGTTTAATGTAATAAAACTAAATACATAGCTGCATGTCTAATTGAATTTTCTGAAAACTAAGTTTTCAACTAATTCAAAATATTTTGTAGAATATAGTTAATGCTCTTCTTTTCCACATACAATTATCAATCTTTTAATCAAGTTTTTGTACTTTATAAAGACTTTTTTTTAATAACATCAAAGTAATTTTTACAGGTTGGCATTGGAAATTTTAGGTGTAATAACGTAGCTCTTTAATGTTGCTTCATACTTATTATTTAAAACATTTCAAATAAAATATTTCACTTTTATCATGGCTAATAATCCACATCTTATGCAAGTATAATCCTGGTTGCACTCATTCTGAAATTTAATACAATCAAGAATGATTTAAAAATTACATACCTGCTGAATTACATACTTGCAAGCAAATAAATGAAATACTATTGATTACTTTGAATCTTACATACTGAAACCAAATCTTGGGTTGGTAACAACATAGTAGTTTACATTTTTGTCATCCATACCAAAAAAATAGGAAAACAAAAGCAAAGAGAAGCACATCCTATTAGATTCTCTTCTTTCTAGGTACTTTTATTACCAAATTTAATCATGTATGAAAATTAAGAACTTCATTTGATCACAGAATGGACAAAAGAACCTTAACATCATTATCAAAGAATGGTTCAATAAAACAAATCTTTGCTCTTGACCTATAATGATTTACTAGGACAGTATTAGAGAAGATGAAGCAAGATGAAGGTCAGAAAGTTCCTTACATTTTTAGAAAATCTATTGTCCATTCGTGAGGTGGTCATATTGGAAGAAAATTCTGAAAGTTGTTTAGGAATGTCTGATATTATCAGATTCAACAAACATGTCTCTAATTCTGCATGCAAAACTGCCAGGTAATGTGCCCCATGATTTCTCTGAATCACGTGGAATCTGATCAGTTGTATTTTCAGGTCATTTTCGAGCCTCTAATGTAGCTGAATAATGAATCAACATCCAAACATCGTGTTACAAACATCTTTTCTTCATTCTGTCTTCAGCTGGACACAAGGGAATGCTGCATAATAATCTAATGTGATGTGCTGGAATGTTATAATAATGTCCTGATTGCTGAATTCATATTATTTCCTCACTGGGGAGCCACTGGTTTAACAGATTAAACAAAATAAATAAGAAAAGACCCCATTCTTTTGCTTGCCAACTGAAAATAAATTAAAAGTGGCTTCCTTTTTAACTATGTTTAATTGTTCTTGTCCACAGGGACTATGTTTTGAAAATACAGAAGCATGTATTTAGTTCTTGATGAAAGAAAAATAATTTTGTAATTTCTCCTAGAAATAAATTATTAAAGCTGTGGTTGGGTAAAACCATTTTCCCGTCTATGAAGTGTTTAGATTTAAGACTCTAAAATGCTTTGGAATACTTTATCGCAACACCCTAATGGTGTACTGTTTAAATTCCTCATTTAGAAAGAGGGGAACAAAAATTTGAAGCATACATTTGTTAGTGGGCTTTTCTGATCTAGAAATCAGCAGTGGGGAGGAAATCATAAGACTTGATAATTAGGGAATCTTCCTAGGAGAACACTTTGATTTCAGTTACAAATAATTTTAACAAGTAATTGGGAAGTTAAAATTGTGCCTTCAAAATCTTAAAATATGTTTTACAATGAAAAAATACATTTGATAATCAATTCTTGCTATCATTACACTGTGAATTACTGAGGATTGTACATTATTGTTGGTTTTGTTTATTTGTGTTTCAAAATCAACAAGTAACCAGCTTTGAAATTGTTGAACCTGTAGTTTCTAATGACAACAAATAAAAAGGAAAGAAACAATTTTTGTTTTTAAAATATATATTAATGAGTATCATTATATAAGCACATATTAAATTTACATACTTTCACCATAACATTCTCATTACCAGACTATTGGAAAAATGGATCAGTAGTCATCAAAAGATAATCTTTATCTGAAAGCAAATTGAAAATTTACGTTCTTCAACCAGTTGTGTATCTCGAGTAGAGCCAACCTAATTTTAAAAAGAAATTTATTTGGACTCTCAATGACTGGGATTTATACCTTGATATTTATTTGCAAAGCTTCAGTGTTTCTATATACACCTACAAGTCAGTGTGCAACCATAGATTTTCAATAGGGCACGGTTTGCATCCTTATATTTCCCTATGTTTGGATACAGCAAGATTAAAAATCTTCAGTTTAATCATGGAGTAGCTGTGATTGCTTAGATTTCCAAATGGCCTTACTGATCTGTAATTCATGCTTTTTACATACCCAGAAGAGGAGTCTCACATACCTTCCATGGAACGTGAAGTGAGTCACTCACACTCCAGCGTAGAATACTGTTCCCACTCATCACATATGTTGCTATTACCCTTTATTATAGGCATAACGCTATTAAAAAAACCCTGCATTTGATAAAAGTTGGTATGAAATATTTCAGCATCAACATATTTTTCTTTTTTTAGCATATTTTTCTTCCCTATCAGAAATTGAGTCAGTTTGATTAATTTTGCTTCTTTTTGTTAGTTGATTGCATTAATCCCCTCCATAGTCTCAACAGTTCCAGTATTTTCCAAAAGTCCAAGTTCAACTCTCTTCTGAAACTGAAGGGAAATTCTCAGCTGCAAATCCTGTAAAATTAGATTAATTAATTAATTAATTAATTAATCAATTAAAATGTCCCAAGGTACAATTGCAAAGGGTCCCATCCCAAAAAAGAGGAATAAAGGGTTTAGAAAAGAATCAGACCAAAGTAAGAGCAAAATCCAACAGGACCAAGATTAATATAGATCTGTGGATCTATATCTGGCACCTGGGGAACGTGGAAGTAAAATGTGAATTCCAAAGAATTTGGGTGGCCTCATTCCTTTAGCCTTGCCAGTTGTAGCCCATATGGTCCCTCTCTTGGGATGGCTCCATTTATAGCCTGCAGGTTTCTTTGGCAGATGTTCCACATTCCTGGCTTTTCCAACTTACTCGTTTTTCCACTGGACATTTGGTTTAATTCTTATAACTTCGTGCACTGCGTTCTCAGGGGCTCGTTGACTAACCTTCTATGCCTTCCTTTAAAATCTGGACAGGAGCAACCCTAAACCTACAATTCTTACATTCTGCATTCCAGCCAATTCAGCACCAGGTGGGTGACTATAAAGTCTGCTGTCAGTGGAAGCAGTAACCAGACCTCCGTGGACTACGAGTGCAGCTGACGCTAAGTGATCTCTTGATTGAATGTGGTGAAATTAATCCCAGGCCACTATTTCCTGGAAGATCCTTCTTGAGAACATTTTGAGTCTCTATAGACCTTATATACTGTACTAATAAAATAATACAAAAACAGAAATTGAGGGAGGGGAAGGGAGAAAGGAGTGGAATAGGCTGAAAAAAAGATTAAGGTGTATTATGTACATGTACCAGCTATACATGAGGAATGTAATTAATTATGTACTGTAAATATGTATTAATAAAATGTTTTTTAAAAAGTATTTAACGCTGTTTCACAATCGAGACAGTGATGAATGTGGTCTTGGTGATACCTGAGATGTCTCCAAGCCATCTCTCTTTTTGTCTCTGTACAACATGATTTGTTTCTTTTTAATGCTTCCATTCTTTTTAGCAGCCATAACTTCTTTGAGCTCAACTGTTCACATAGTTCCTTCTGGATCAAGACTTAAATTTTTCAAATTTTTCTTTTCTGCCTTTTATCCATAATTTTCACTATGAGTCTGGCTAACAGCAGTCAACAGAATAAGGCATGCTTCCATTTGAATGTAAGACTGTCTTGAAATTTTTCTCCCAGATTAGTTAGTTTGCCACCCTTAATCTCAGTATTCCACAAAGTGTCAGATCATGGTAAAAATGTAGACAAATTTTCTGCTAGAGGATAATACACATGTCCTTTAATCCAGTTGCCAGTGGAGTCCTTGTTCCCAACTGAACTTTTCTGAGCTTGCCCTTTACTGTACACATTTCCATAAGCATTCTGCTTTTCTGAGCTCTAGCAAAATTGCTCATCGTTTTACTTACAGCATTCTTGGGTTTCTCTGGCTCACATCTCTAAGCATTCCAAATTCCTTCTGAAAACCAATCCCACAGGCTTCTAAATCACCTTGTCAGACATAGTCACAGCAGTAATACCGCTTGTGTAGTACCAATTTTATGTACTAGTAGACTTTCTTGTCACAGTATCCCATACCCATAATTTAAAGAAGGTTTAATTTGCTCGTGATTTTAGTCCCTGATCCACTGGATTCATGGTAGAGGCATCATCGTGGACGTTCATGGCAGAGCAAATTGCTTACTTTATGGTGGAAGACAATGAAAAGAGGACCAGAGCCCAGAGGGGAAGGAGCGAGTAACCTTGCATAGATGCCCAAAGACATACCTCCGTAATTCGCTCAGACACATGTAGAAATGTGTTCCAACCATTCCTGGGGCAGATCTCAAACCAGTCAAGTAGAAATTCTGCCCTAACTGCCACGACAGGGCTCAACATTAACCAAAGGATGTGGATAAGAACTGTAGATTACTTTGACCCTTTTAATAAGGATACAACATTATGATATATAGAAGAAAAGAATAGTAGACAGATACTTAAGCGATTTTTAAAGAGTTTTGTAAAGCAGCTTGATTAATTACGTAATATAAAAACTCACAGTATTTCTTATACCAGCAGTTTTTTCATTACCTTAATAACTTAAATTCCATAATTAAATCATATTTTAGCAATCTTATTCAGAATAATAATTTAAAACTTTAACAATTCAAAAATGCTGTAGTACAAGTCAAATAAGTGAGTACTAATTAACATATTTTTACAAAAGTGTTTTTCAATGTGTGATTCTTAAAATTATAGTAAAACCACTTGCAATGATTTTTAACAAATTTCTGAATGTTACCTGGCTTATAGACTCTCTTAAAGATGAAATACATATAAAAAATGTAGGATTTTAATAACCAGGAGAGTAGGTAGCCAGGAAGACAAAAGCATTCTAACCACAAAGAGAATGCAAAGCCCAAATAAAATTACATTTGCTGGTTGAAGGACAGCAAATGTCTATGACACAAGTTGCTTGGCTTTAAAGTCATGATTAAAAAATGAGGAGAACCTTAAGAAGTGAGTTTCTTTCCAGGAGCACCAGACCCTGGTGATGTTTGCCAATTAAAAGACCAAGAAAGAGCCTGAAAATCAGATTAGACAACTAGAGACTTGCTGAGGAACTGAGAAACCAGCCAAGCTTTTAGTGACGAGTGGGAGGGCCCCAAGCACAAGAATACTTTCCTTCCAAAACATTTGTTGCATTTGAGGAATGTAAAAATTGGTAGATTACATATGGAGACAGAAAGCTTCTCAGAAAAAGGGAAAATTAATATTAGAGTTTGACACCTGGCAGGTGATGGGTCCATGAGAACACTCTCTCTCAGTTAAAGATCATAAAAAGAAAAAAATATATCAAGGAAGTCTTAGCTTTCCAAGCGTTGTAAATAAGACTCTTTTCAGCAATGTCCCTGGACCATAATATCAGAAGAAAAGGACAACACTTTTTGAGCAAGATAAATCTGTTTTGAGCTTCTACAAAAACGTTTAACAAGTATGAGACACTGTCAAAATTTGTGAGACACGCCTATTGAAGACTTGCCATTTGTTTTGGATGATCTTTTCATTCATGTTTGCCTAGCAGATTTTCTTGGAAAGGAAATAGGCAAATTCCTCCTTGTATACCAATGGGCAGATAATAAACCCAATTATAAATATAATAAACATAATACCTCCTAATAAAGAAAAGGGGCAGTGTGCTTATTATTCAATTTAAAAGAGCTGGGTTCCCTAAAATTGGGGTAACTCTTCAGTAATGAAAATCTCTTTATCATCTTACTGAGACTTGGGAGTAAAAGAAACCAACCCGAATATGCTTATGCTCATCCCACTTACTATTCTGTGAGAGATGACTTACTCATCTAAAACAATTGATTGTTTGCTGCCAGTTTCCACAATACTGCAAGGTGTTCATTTGTTACATAGTAGGTAAAATAAAATATGAAGCTCTTTGTCTTTCTTGTCAATGTCCAAAGCCACAAATAAAATGGAAAAAAAAGACAATAAGAAAAGATCTATATTTGATCTCAATATTTAAATTTTAAAATGAAGTCATTGATATATTATCTTCAAGAAAATAGAGAATACTTTCAAAAAAGGTAAACTAAATAAAAAGATTGTAAATTTGAACAAAGAACTGAAATCTATTTTTTAAAGTTAAAGGGCATTTACAGGTGAAAAATAAATTTTATGAATGTAAAAATTTATGGAATAAACTTAACCAAAGAGTGGAAACATAGACTAGGATCATATAAGTGAACTGCAAAAAATTAGTAGAAAAAAAAAACAAGGTGTATTGATCAGTTTTCTTGTTACTAGACAAAACATCTGACACCCATAATTTAAAGGAGGAAGAGTGTAACTTTCCTCACATTTTCAGAGGTTTCAGGACTACCTCTGAGACAGCAACATCATGATGAAGAGTGTAGTATAACAAAGCTGGTTAGGTGACCAGGAAGCAGAGAATAGGGGAATAGTGCCAGGATAGGGTATAGACCAACGCGTGCCCCAGAAGGCTACCTCTAGCTGGACCCTACCTCTTAGCAACACACTCACCTATGAACACCGATGAATCAATGCATTGAGGAGGATAGTGACTTCATTTTCCTATCACTTCACCAACAGTCTCTTAATTCTGTCAAACCGACAATATTAAATGGCATAAAAAGTGAAGACAAGAAAGAAATGAGAAGTAAGAAAGAGATACTTTTTCAGAAGCTTATGAATATAACAAAAGTTTAAAACTATTCTGTAATTTTGATTTTGTAAGAAAAAATGAAATGAAGATAATAAATAAATATAACAAGAAAATTAATAAAATCTACAAAGAATATTTACAAAACCTAAATAGGTTAAATAGTAGGAAACTTGTGTTTAGGAATATCACAGCCAAACTGTGGATAAGCAAACAAGATAACAAATTTATAAGTAGCCAGAAAAATAATAAAAATAATACATCTGTCCTTTAATAAGAAAGAAAATGTGAAAAGAAAATGTTAGGAATGGGTACATAGCTCACAGGTATAATGTCTGCCTAGCAATGCTACGGGTTCGATACCCAGCCTCACTAAGAAGAAAAATAACCAAAATAATGTTTAAAAATTAACATGAATATTTATCCAAAAGGAAAGATAACGAAAGACATTTTCAGCCTAATGTCAATATAGTAGTTCTTCACCAAGGCTCACTGAAATAAATTATTAAGGAGAGTTTCTGAAGCTTCTACTGATCCAAAGCAGAAATACAGAAACAGAAATTGTAGTAAGCAATGAAGAGAAAGAAAGAGAACATATATATGTGGTTAAAAATAAATATTTATGATTCAAAACTAAAAGAATGTCTTATTGTATATGAAACACATGAAAAATATCTGCCATATGTCAATAATGCAAATGAAATAGTGGTCATATGATGTCAATAATGCAAATGAAAAAATAATAAATCGAGGATTTTAGAATCAGCAAAGATATGTATAATAATTTCTACTGTACTATAAGTCAAGTTTATACATTCTGAATGGAGTAACCACTAAAACTGCTTAAACACAAGTTGGTAGAGGGCAAAAGCTGGAATAATACCTAATGTGTATAATCCTTGCCTGTAGAGGGAGAGTAAAATTTGAAGGGAATGTATTCAAATGGATAAATATAGAACAGAGTAAGTGTGTGTGTGTGCAAGCACGTGTGTGTGTCCATCTGGTTCTGACATCTGGGAGATCTAGATGCACTGACACCCAGATCGCTGAGCTCACTAAGATCACACTCAGATCATGCTTTCCGAATACTGTTCTCCACAAAAAGACACACCAGTTCATTGAAGAAATGAACATTGAAGAAATGTGACTCAAAGACTGGGAAGGAAAAGTACAAAGTGGACCTGCAATATCTCGTGGTTCCAGAAAGGAGAAAAGTGATCTAACAATGATAAAAACATAGTAAACATAGAATCCATCTTGAAGGAACTACTCACTTGAACCAAGTTCAGATAATTTCAGCATCAAAACAATTATAAACAATTATAAAACCAAGTGTGGTGGTACTTGTAATCCCAGCATTCAGGAGGCTAAGGCAGGAGGATCTTTGTGAGTTCGAGACCAGCCTGGGCTACAAAGTGAGTTCAAGGCCAGCCTGAACTACATAGCGAGACCCTGTGTCAACAAAACAAAACAAAACAAAGCCAGAAACAAAAACAAAAACCACACACAAACAAAACGATTCTATTTATAGATTATAATCCATTTAATAAAACTAATTTCTGAGTTAATATAGATATTGTATAAATACATAGGAAGGAAAAAGACATATAGTAGAATGCCAAACAGGAAATAAAAAAGCAATGATGGAATTTCAAAAAGCTATTTGGCAGCCAACTAGAAATAATTGATTCAGATTAGTATCACCACTGAGTGGTAAAATATGTAGCAGAAAATTTGATGAAAAGTAGAATATGTAAATACAGTAATGTTAAATAGCTCTTCACAAAATAATTCATTAAATGATTAATAATTCTTCATTAGTAAGAACAAAATACAGTATGTAATCATTAACTTTAGGAAGAAAAATTTGGCAGAATATCAACTGGACTTGATGATGAAGTGGTGAAAGAATGATGTGGTTAAGATAGTATCTGCCAGGCATTTTCTGAGTCAGGATAATTAGTACTCTGCACTTCTTAATGAGTGGATAATCTTTGTAGAAGATATAAAAATACTGAAATCCTCAAACATTAATGCTATGAGTTTTAAATTGAACAATTTCAAAAAATAGTTTGTCTATTTCTTATTAAACTATTCCTACACAAGGACCTAGCTGTTCAATGCCAATTACTCATTATCATGAAAAGAGTATTTGTATATGTAAAAGGCTTGAACAACCTTATTTATAGCAAATAAAACTGGAAAAAATCCACATATCCATCAACAGAGCAGTTGTGAAGTGTCAATATAGTTGTATAATGGAATATTATTCAACAACAAAAAGGAACAAACTACTAATACTCCAAAGATTAATGAAGAATAAAAGCTAGATATAAAATACTTACCATATAGCCCCATTTATAAAAAATTTTAAAGAAATTAAAGTAATCTGTTGTGATAGAAATAAAATAATAGTTGACTTTTGGGTAGGGATGGGGAAGACACTGACTGAAAAGAAAAAAATAATTTTCCAGGTTGGGGAGAAAATCTTTAGTAACTTCAGGTGGGCAATAATTACACAGCTGTGTATAGTTTTCAGTATTCATAAATGTATATACCTTAGGATTATGCATTTTACCCCATATGAAAGTTAAGATAGACTGTGTCAAATTAACCAGCTTTGAAATTCATTCTTGGAATTGGTAGAGTACACTTCCGGGTGCATCTGGGTGGGTCCTGGAGGAGTGGTCTTGGGGTCTATGTCTGTCCCTTGCCCTCTCCTCTCTGACATTGTTCCTCTGCTCCATGTGCTGGCTACAAAGAACAAAGAAGCTTCTGTCCACCATGTCCTTCCTTTCTGTCCACCATGTGGTAAGTTTTCCTGGAGGCAGGGAGCCATGGACTGAAGCCCCTTAAAAATTGAGCTGTGCAGAACTGCACTAAATATCTCCTCCTCTAAATTGTGGGTGTCCAGTATCATGTCCCAGCAATGGGAAATATGACTAACATATTTTAGGAAAAATGCTTTCAAATTATAACTGTGTAACTAATCCTCCCATACATGCATGCCTTCCTCCCTACAAATCAGGAGCAAAGATATGAAGAAGACAAGTTACCATTTTTTGTTCAATAGTTACTAACATAACAATTTAAGTGAAGAGTATAGATGCATTTGAAACATTAAAATACTTTTTCTTAAATAATACTTTAGCAGGATGATCAGTATGCAAGTTTTCAAAAGTCAATGAACAGTAAGTTATATAATATTCACACAATGTATAAGTCACTCACATATTCAAAATGGCACAAAAATACAGAATTTAATTCAATCTATAGCAGTTACCAAAGTTTACATTTTTGCATGTTTCATAATTCTTATCAGATTTAAAGAATAAAAGCATTTCTAAATTTTTTACTTTTAATTAGATTTTATTGCTACATTTTAGATACACATAATGATCACACTCATCATAGAGAATTTGCACCTGTACATGATATAACTTGATTCTTTTTTTCCCATTCCCCTACCCTCCCTTCAACCCTTCTTCCCCATTTACAAAATCTTTGTTCCATTTTTTTCCTTCTTTTCTCACTTTTGTTGCTTTCCACCTCCCCCTAAATTTTCTTTCCTTTCCACCTCCCCCTAAATTTCATTTTAATTACAGTTAAAATATACCCAATAAATACAAGCCTGCACAGAAGACATAAATATCAATAAAAGAAGTCTACAAACACATATGTCACTAATGTCTTACTGGAAATATAAAAAGAAATGTGATTATAAATGTATTCTAAACACTGTGAATTCTATCTCACTTCTGGAAAATGGTAATATTATGAAATGTGAGACCTACGCATGCACACATTTTTAAAATATACTTCTCTGTTGAAATATTAAAGCTATAACTTTTGATAAAAAATACAAAAATACATGAATTGCTCAATTTAACAGTGAGAGAAAGAGTCTTTCAGTGTGATGGTGTTAAAATGGGTTTATGTTAAAGAGTAATACAGACATATTACTGCTTATCAACACCTGTGGTAGTAGTACAAGTATATAAGTAAGAAAAAAATGCATGACAATGGAAAATCAGAGACATTTGAATCAATAAAGTATATAGAAGAATTTCTTATTAGATCCATGAATACATCTATTTCAAATGATCATCAATATGTGTCACAGGATTCTCCCAGTGCCCTGCTTATTTATCTTCCTTCTTAAGTGGGCCTTATATGCACGATTAATTGTAAGGTAGTTTCCTGACTACAAATGAACAGAAGATTCAAGATAAACAAATCTAGAATCCAGTTTGGCTGAGAACGATGCAAGACATTATCTGAACTGAAGATATAAAACTTGAGGTTATAGAAGTACTTTAGCCTAGATGAAGAAACAAAGAAAAGGTAGTTCTAAGCTCCTTAAATAAGACAACGGATTTAATATTCATTTCATGCACAGTGACACTAGATTACATAAAGAAGCAGCACAAAGTATTCGCTCTGATACCTTCAATAAATGTAAGGAACAGAGGTGATCATGGATATCCAATCCCTTACTCTAAATGTCAGTGGTGATTGGTGACTGCACAAACGAAACCATGTGTTTATGTGAACTTCATCTGTAGCATACATGGTTTTTATGATAAAGTCGTAGAAAGCCTTCTGAGACATAAAATCTGTGACACCATTTCTCTTGATTTCACTGGCAACAAATGATCAGAGACAGAGAAACTCCTGTATTCTTTTCAAATAACTAGAATTTCATATAGAAAACTGAAATTTAAACTAGGAGTTGATTTCTTTTTCTTCAACTTTTAGATATTAACCAAGAGGTCTGCCTTCAGTATAATTGTATTTATAGTTAGTATAGATCTGATATAACCTAATAGTCTTCATAATAGAATACTATTTATTTTCTCTAGAGTGCTTTTCATAATTCTTAATATAAGTAATTAATTTGGTTGTTATCATCTAATTCTTTTGATGTGATCATCTAATTCTGAATTTCATTGGCATGAGGATTATTTCCATGTTGATAATCATTTCATATTCAGAATTTATATCTGACCCATAGTTTTTATTTTAAATCTAACATATAATTATAGTACTATCTACTGAATGACTTCTAAACACTTGTATTTTTCTTAAATAAAAAATTTAAGATAATATGTATATTATATGAATCAACATCACACTTCTGCTATTGTATTCTTTTCTAACTCATTATTTCTGATTCTCCTTAATTTATTGTACTATTTCATTTTACATATTTTTATACTACTATTTAATTGAATATTATTTTTAAATTAGATTTATTTTCTTTTTGTTCTTATTTACTTGTTTCTAATAATGAACATATTATCCATTATGGTAAACTATCTTGATATATCATATTGCATCATTTGTTACTTTATACTTCTCATTGTTTATTTTCCATGCTTACTCATGCAGGTACTTACTACTAACATGGTGTTCAATATTTTAGAAAGATATTCCCAAGTTTGCTGTTGCTTACTCATGTGTATATGGGAAAGCACCAGCAAAAGGCATACCTGTGAAAAAATGTCTCCAGTGACCAATCTCTTCCAAATGGCCTCTGCCTCCTCACAGTGCATTCATTATGAACATCAGTGGAGAATCCAGAGATGAATTCAGTACCCTTATTGATCCAGTCATGTTTCTAAGAATCTCTTGGTCCAGTCATGTTGACAAATAAAATCGCATGGCATAAATTCACCTTTTGTCAATTTAATACTGGAACACATTCTTTAAATTATTTAATGTTTTAAATTTAAATTATTAAATGTTTTAAATTTAAATTATTTAATGTTCAAATAATCACAACAACAAGGTTGTAATTCTGTTGGATTTTTTTTTCTGGAACTGGGAATTGAACTCAGGACCTTGCACTTGCGGCGCAGGTGCTGTGCTGCTGAGCTGTATCACCAGCCCCCAAGGTCATAATTCTGTATAACATAATGTAACTATCCTGTACACAATCAAAAATCCAAAAATCCTCCCCCCAAAGTCTCCACTATTCTGACTTTCAAATTCTGAGTCCAAATTCTCCTCTCAGGTTGATATCAAACATTTAGTTGTGAACCTGTGTAAAATTAAAGAGTTACATAATCCTAAAGTACAAAGGCATAGAGTAAACTTTCTCATTCTTAAAGAAAAGTATTAGGATAGAAAAGAATAAGGTGAAAACAAGACCAAACCTAGCAGGGCAAACATTCATTCCTGTAGCTCCATGATTGGCATTACAGCAGATGATAGTAAGATGGGAGTTCCGCTGGCTCCAACCCACATTGGATGGCTGTTCTCACTATCTGCTTATTTTTTAGCAAAATTTCCTGTTATGGCCAACTGCTAAGGGTCTCCACTGAAGTTTCGCACTCACTCCCTTGGTTTCATGGGCTGTGCTCCAGGGGATTTCAGTAAGGATTTCCACCTTTTGTACATTTTTGCCTGACCCTACAGGTCTTTCTTTGAAATTTCAGTGGAAGTTTCCATGACTCCATAGTTCAT
Organism: Cuniculus paca; assembly: GCA_004365215.1. Classification (NCBI taxonomy): domain Eukaryota; kingdom Metazoa; phylum Chordata; class Mammalia; order Rodentia; family Cuniculidae; genus Cuniculus; species Cuniculus paca. The sequence goes on from RJWT010001537.1 coordinate 32,149, forward strand.
ACAATCTCAAAGCAAGCATCAAGTGAACTCCAACAGAGTCTGGTGCCAGTGTGAGCAGAAGCAGGACTCTCTTGGATACTGCTGTAGTGGCCACTGAGTAACTGGACGGCTGACTGTGAAATAAGTCTCAGTGAACCAATTCTCCACTTTTACGTATCTTGTTACAAATGACAGGATTTTGTGCTTTTCATGCATAATTAGTATCGCTTATATCTACATTTTCTTTATCTTCTGTTCATCAGTTGATGCACACAATTTTTCCACTTATTTTTTATCATGAATATTGTTATACAGGGTAGCACAATAGTTGCTGTTAACAGGTGGTCTCTGTATGCAAGCATCTGAATTACCTTTGTGTCATAAACAATACAATTTCCAGAGAACTTAGTGCTGAGCTAAGTATACTAAGTCCTCCCCTCCCAAAATAAGGAAAGTGGATGGATCTTAGGACAGAGTTAGCCAAGTCCAGAAAGCATCACAGAAATGCTAACATTAAAATGATCTCAGCACTCATAACAAAGTCTTTCCATTATAACTCCCTGCAAACCTTAGCACCAAACAAAACAACTCAAGAAACGTAAAATTATAAAGAAGACAAGGCAACAAAATGGTTCCCCAAAACCCTAAGTCTCCCAAAGTCATACCTTGGGCATTTACATGAGAGGAAATCAAAAGTCATACAACCAAATTATTCAAAAGAGTAACAGAGAATTTTTTAAAAGATCAATAAGGTTCTCAGTCAGTTCAAAAATACAGTAGAGCAGATGATAAATTTAATAAATAAAATGATCAGCAGGTGGACAGCAGATGCTCCTAGAAAGCTAACTTAGCTAAACAAAATGATATGAAACGTGAGTCACCAGTTTAGCAAAGAATGAAAATTCATGAAAAAAATATCAAACCAAAAGTCAATAGAGTAAAAATTCTATTGAAACCATGCAAAGCAGAAAAGACCAGTATGAGGGCATAGTGTCAGAAGCAGAAGATAGAATTGCTGTTTGAGATCAATTATTCAGAGATATTTTAAAAACAAGAGAAGAAAGAAAATGTATCCAACAGCTGCAAGCTGAGGTAAAGAAGGCTAATCAAAGACTAATTGGAATCAGTAAAAATGCAAGAGGACATCACACATAGAATTAAAAAAAAACTTTGTGAAAATAATAGAAAAATGTCCAATTATATTGAAAGAAACATACAGGAAAGAGGCACATAGACCCAAAAATAGCCATGAACAAAAAAGAATTTCTCCATCACACATCATTGTTGCTATTGTCAGCATGTCATAGTTGTTACTATTAATAGATTTTCCAGAAGTCCAACAGAGGAACAGAAATTTAAAAACTGTTAGAAAAAGGAATCATTTATAAAGGTAAACCCATGTGAATTAAAGCAGACTTCTCAATTGAAACATCAAAGGCCAGGAAAACTTAGTGAAGTGCTCTAATCCTTGAAATAAGACAATTTACAACTCAAAATTTGTGTCTTACAAAGCTGTCTTTCAGACTCATGGAAAAAGAAGGTATTTCCAGGATAAAGGATACCTTAAGAAACTCATGACTACAAAATCAGCACTGCAAAAAATTCTCAAGTTTATCCTAGATAGAAACAAGGAAGCCAACAACTCCAAAAAGTTTGTGAGCAGTTTAACAGAAGTGAAAGAATTTTTCTTAAGAAAAGCAATAATGTTATGACAGGAATAATTCAATAACTTTCTGTAATAACTCTCAATGTGAGTGTTCTCAATTGCTCAAAAGACACAGATTAAAAGAATGAGTCAATAAACAAAACCAGATGAGAAACACATTCTAAAAGACATTCACAAACAAAAGAACTCAAAGGATGGAAAACAATATTCCATGCAACAGGAATAAGGAAATAAGGAGGAATAAGGAAATAAGGAATAAGGAAATAAGGGAATAAGGAAATAAGGAGTAGTAGCTATCTTATTTTCGGACAAAGTGAATTTCAAGCCAAAAATGATCAGGAGAAACAAGGTCTAACAAAACTACATATTGGTTGAAAGAACAATTCAATAAGAAGAGATAACAATGATAAAATTATACATACTGAACACTGACAGGGCCAACTTCAAAAAACAAGTACTACTGGACATGAAAATAAACACCAGCACAATTATAATAGGGGATGTCAATACTCGCAAATAGACATATTACCTATGGAAAATAAAGGAAGAAATGTCAGAGTTAAACCACATATTGGAACAAATGGACTTAATAGATAACTATAGAATGTTTCACTGAACAAGAGAATAAACACTTTTCTCAGCTGCACGTATACCACACGGGCATATTGTCCAGGGGCATAAGTGCTTGCCTGGCAAGTGCAAGGTCCTGAGTTCAATTCCCAATACCAAAATACACACATACACACACACACACACAAAACAACTACAAAAAAATCACATGCTAGTCAATAAAGCATGCTTAAGTAAACATAAAATAACTGATACTATACCATACATCTTATCAGATCATAGTGCAAGAAAACTACAAATCAAATGCAAAAGAAAATGTAGAAGTTGTGTAAATGCATGGAAATTCAGCGATATGCCCTTGAATAATTAGTGGATCACAGAAGAAATCAAGGAAAAAATTAAGATGCTTTCCACCATCAAACAATAATACCTCTACAACACACTAGACCTTACGTGAAACAACAAAAGCAGTCCCATGAGGGAAGCTGATAGTCGGAAACTCCCACATTAGAAAAAAAGCAGAGCAAGCCCAAGTAAATAACCTAGTACAGTATGCAAAGAACCTAAAAAAAAATAGGAAAAGGCCAAGTCAAAAAGTAGGAAAATAGAAAAATCAGGGTAGAAATTAATGAAATTGAAACTAAAATAACAATACAAGAATGTAATAAAGAGCTAGTTCTTTGAAAGAGTAAACCAAATAAACAAAATGACAAACCTTTAGTCAACTTACCAAAAAGAAGAAAGAAAAGATGTGGATAAATGCAATTAGGGATGAAAAAGGCAAAAATCATACTGGATACCAGAAAAATCCAGATAATTGTTAGTAACTACTTTGAGAACCCATACTCCAAAAATATCAGATAATTTAGAAGAAATGGGTAGTTTCCTATATACATATTAATTACCAAAAAAACTGAACAATATGTAAAAATGCCAAATAATCCAATAACAGCCAATGAAATTGAAGAAATAATAATAATAATAATAATAATAACTACCAGCTAATAAAAGCCCAGGGTCCAATGGATTCACCACTGAATTCTACAAGAACTTTAGGACAACCTAACACAAATGCTCTTTAACTCTTTAGTGACAGAAAGAGAATGAGTATATCCAAACTCATGAAAGCCAGCAGTGCCCCTATTCCAAAACCAGAAAAGGATCAAACCAAAAGAGAGAACTACAGGATAATATCTTTAATGAACTAGATGCAGAAATCCTCAAGAAGATACTAGCAAATGCAATGCAAGAAAATCATCAAAAAGTTCATACATTATGACCAAATAGACTTTATCTCAGGGATGTAGGGATGGTTCAACATGCATAAGTCAATAAATGTTAATATGTCACATTAACAGAACTAAGGACAGAAATCAGATCATTTCCATAGACATAGAAAAGACCTTTGACAAAATCCAACATGCATTCATGATTAAAACCCTGAAGAAAATAGACACAGAAGGACCTCATCTCAATCTGACAAAAGCCATTTATGACAAAACAGTACCCAACATCATATTTGATGGGGAAAAGCTGAATACTTTTCCTCTAAAATCAGAAAGAAGAATAGGATGTCCACTATCATCACTCCTGTTTTATTTAGTTCTCAAAATATTATCCAGAACAACCAGAGAAAAGAAATAAAGGACTTATGTAAAGGAAAGCAAGAAGTCAAATTATTATTCGTAGATGGCACAGTCTGAACAAGCTCCCCCCAAAATCTGTCAGAGACTCCTACAATTAATAACAAAATTAATTACTAAATGACATGGTACAATATCAACACACAAAAATCAATAGCATTCCTCTATACCAACAGTGAACTCATCAAGAAAGAAATTAGGAAAAATATACCGCTCACAATAGCACCAAGAGAAATTAAGTGCTTAGGAATTAACCTATCCAAGGAAGCGAAAAGACCTTTGGTATTTGAAAAAGGATACTGAAAAGGACATCAGAAAACAGACAAATATCCCCTGTTCCGGGGTAAGTAGAACCACACTGAAATTCCATTTTACTACAGAAGAATGCCTATCATCAAGAAATCAAATTAAGACAAATGCTGGCAAGGCTGCGGGGTAAAAAGAAGCCTTCCAAACTGTTGGTGAGAATGCAAGATAGTGTCACCGTTATGGACAATATTATGGAGATTCCTCAAACACCTACAATGAAATTTCTATTTGAGCCTATTTCTGATCAATTCAAATAATTTTTACTAATGAAAATGTATGATCTACTATTCTCAAATGCCTGTTACCTTTATACAGAGGATTTATTCAGTCCATCAAGGTACACTTTTTCATTTTAAACTGTTCCAATTTTCTCCAGTTACACCACATCTATGATATAAAATGATTTATATATTAAAAATAGATAATATTTCTGCTATTAAATATACATATATACATATATATTAGCCTGTGTTACTCTAAAATCATATATATATATACATATATTTATCATACATATTTTATCTTATGATTTTTCAAATTAACCACTGTATTAATATTATAAGTGATTCTGGATTTTTCTTTAGATTAAATGTACAGGCACAAATAAATTTGTTAAAGGATTCAAAAGCTGTACAGACTGCCTAAATTACATTTCTAAAAGGTTAAGCAACTTTCAAATAAGAAATGATCCTATAAATGTCTGTCATAATCTCAGTCTTCTCTGACAGTAACATAGTTATTTTATAATATGTGAAATTAATAAACATAAGGATATATTCTTCTAAAAATGTCATGTTATAAAAATCCAATGATACAAATAAAATGTTACAATTCTAAAACATGCGAGTCATAACGTGGAATCAGTTCCTCTGTTGACTATCATCCAAATTATATAGGCATCTTCATTATAAAGTGTTTAATTAGATAACCAAAATGAATTAACATAAAGAATACACTTTGGTTGTGGGAGTGATAGAGAAACCAACTTTTTCTTTACACTGAAATTGTGGTAGACTAAACACTATGCTTCACTGGTAGTCTTATTTTGAAATCTTACTTTTAAAAATGGGAGATAAAGGGAAATAACAAAACTTTCTGATTTTAATTATAATATTTGAAGTAAAAGATGAGGATTAATGAGCAACTCCTATAATGAGATATTGGCATTTCCTCTGGATTTAATAATCACCATGTTCAATCATATTTTCAAGGTTCTGGAAAATTTTATCATATCATAAAGTTTATTATGTTTAAATGACAAATCTGAAAAATCAATACTTAAAAGAGGACTCCATTTGTATATTATAACATGAGTTCTTATTTACTATATTAGTTATTGATACAGGGGAATGAAAGTTCCAACCTGCTACGTCTGGTAAGAGTTCGTGTTCTCTAAAATCGAAGAATGAATTTTAGGAACAATGGAAGTTAAGAGCAGAATATATTTATTGGCAAAAAGAAAGAAAGAAAGCTTCTGTCAGAGGGACAGAAGTAGTCCCGAGTGGGTTGCCAGGGACTCTATCTTTTTTAGGGACTTTTTATAGAGTAGATGGGTCCAAGGTGGGGAAGAATGGGAATTCCTAAGGTGAGCATAAAGTGGGACAGAACTATGGTTAACCAATAAGATTAACTGCTAAGGTAAAATTGATTAAGTCCAGGACAAATAGGGAAGTGAGTCACATAGCCAGCGAGCACACTTAGTGAGCAATGACTCTTCCCCTAGGGTGCTGAGATAGGTGACTCCTGGCTTCCTCAGGGAGCTAGAGACCTATTTAGAATATCAGTCCTCAGGAAGCGGGTACATTTGTTTGATCTGTTGTCCCGGGTCTGGCCCACAGCAGGAGGTGTTCCTCTCCTTTATAGTTGCAAGGTATCTAGGTTTTTGCATTGGCTCCTTGGAGGACCTGGCCCTGTCTGACTGCCTATAATAATTCTAACTAACTCAGCTTCCTGTAACATTATGAATATTCTTCATTAAAATAATATTCAAATAGATGTCTGTGTACATACTCATGTTTAATAATCTGCTAGTTAAGAAGCATCCTTTGAAAACAAAAATTAGATACACTTGATAGCAGGAGGAGAAGAAATTCAATTCAATGCTCTCCATTGAGCAATCCTCAATCTCTAAGAAAAAAATTGAAATGAAAGTGCATGGACCATAGTTGTTAGGTTTTCATGAACCCAATATGAGCCATCATTGAGTTATTTAGGCAGTAACTCTAATACAGCAAATATTTCAGTTCAAAAAGTAAAAGACAGTTATACTCATTTCTTTCAGTATTAGGAAAAATAATAAACTAAGATTTTTATTGTCTATAAGCAATGCATTAAAGGTTATGTAAAAATTAAGGGTCAGTGAATAGTAAAACATACTCATATAAGCAGGTAGGAAAACCTGGTAAAATTCGATACTAACAAGACAAAATACTCAACTTTAGCTTTTTACAGAAAATGCATTTTAATACAATTATATAAATTAACCTTTTAAAATCAAGGACATAATTTTAAGTGCATTATAGATGACTTGGTAAAACATTACTTTGAACACTAGGCCAGGGATATAGCTCAGTGGCATAGTGCCTGCCTATAAGGAATGAGATCATGAGTTTGATCTCTGGTACCAAAAGAAAAAAAAAAAAAGAAAACTTATAGAAAGTGAGTGCCCTTTTATAAGCAAATGATCTATATTTTAGGTGCATCTTAATCATAAAATATTTTGAAAGGGAGCATTAAGGACAAGTTTAGTATTTATCTATCTTTTGAGAGGCATAAAGATTTATTAGGCCATATTCAAAGTACATACAGAAAGAAAGTATAGTGTGCTCCCTCAAGATAGAAGTACGCTGTAGTCTGGAGTTGGGGATATTCATGTGCTCATGGGAGACAAAATCTGTAGAAAATTTGGGCTTGACTTACATGAAGAAAAGCATGGCACACAGAAAGGAAGAAAGATAAGGGCTCATTTTAAAGATGAAAGATGGTCCATTTACAGGAGAGAGGCAGGGCCCAGTCCACTGTGTTTGTGAATGTTCTGTTTTTCCCCAAAGCATGGAACTCTTGTCTCTGTTTCTGTATTTTAAGTTCAGGTTTCTGCACCTTACCTTAACATCTGAGCTCCTTTAATAATCTATAGAACCTGTAAGGGTTTGGCGGGGGGGGGAAGTCCTAGAAGCAGAAACAAACCTGTGGAGTGCAGACATGGAAAACCCTTTAGTAACTTTCTGTCCTGAAGTTGCAATCTTCTTAAAAATCAATCTTGAAACTAAGATTTTCCTCATCTTCTTTGTACCTGTTTTTGTTTCCCCTACCCTGCTTCATCCACTCCCCCACTTTGATCCCTTGTATTTAATGCAGAGAACCCAAAAGTCTGTCTTCTCATGGATGCTTCAGTGTGAGGGGTGGTGCTGATTCTGCCTAGCAGGGATCAAAATTACACTCCAGTTGATCTCAAGGAACCATAGAAAGATCTGGTTTTATTTGAAGAACCATCATCCTTTGAATGACTGGAAAAAAAAAAACACTTAAAAGTCATTGACACTTACCCTTCATTTTAAAACATGTTAAGAAACAGGGTCCAAAAATGGAAAGTAGAATATTGGCTTATCATGGCTCCAAAAAGTTGCAGATGTCAAACAAAATTAGGCAAGTGCCACAGTGTTAACCTAGTGTGACAGGTGGAATTTAAGAACTTATAGTCTTCTCCCTGTTCCTGTCAATAAGAACTTGAATGCCTTCTTCTTGTGATTATTACAACAGCCAGGGAATATACTAAATATAGATATTTATATTTTTGTGACCATTGGGACATTAACATTTTTACTACAGGGCTCAGAATCTGTATCTGGCCTCTGTTTTATAGAAGACATTTTGTAGTGATTTGCTCCAAGTTATATCAACATACAAAATGTGAAGCAGATAACAGTTTGTGACACAAAAGTAACGAAGTCAAGTAACTAGAATATTTATATAACCATTTTTATCCTGAGAGCATACCTATAAAAGAAGCTGAATCTGCACCTGATGGGGAATTGAAAGTACATTAAAATAACATAATGGCAACACACTAAGGCTGAAAGACACATTTTTGGAGGAGTTGTTTACACTGGGAATCGTGATCTCTCGTTGTAGTTTAAAATAGATATAGCTGGATACTGCCAATAACAAGTGGCATACTAATTGGAACCACTTTTTATATCCAGATTAGCTTTCTGTGCTTTTCGGATTACTATTAGTTACTACATTTTCTGTAGGTTATACATTCCTGCTGGCTATTTAAGACCATGTACAATTATATCTGAACAAGGAGCCATGTGAGGAACCTCTTAACTCCTTCAGTTCTTTCCTCTATCAACTGTGTCAGCCTCCAGGATGGGCTGCAGCCTTCTCTGACTGTCTGGTGTATACCCGGACAGCATGCAGACTCTCTACTTTTTAGTTAATCCTCCATTTTGCAGAATGTACACTGGTTGACTCCTTTCCTCTGGGATTCAACAATCTCCCTGCTCAGGAGGTTTGGTGACACACCATCGTTGCAGAACCCTTTCAGATCCGTCCCATTGTGCCCTACCACCAGGCTGATCTTAGAGTGTAGGGATAAAATGTTGACCGTCCTTTTAGCCCTTTTATCTTCCTTTGCTTTGGTCTCTAAGCCTCAGTGGTCGAGTACCCAAAGGTTCATTAAACCAGTCTTGAAGAGGGAGCAGTAGGTGTTAATCCTAATTATAAATACCTTTTTGATAAGCACAATTTAAAATATAAAGTTACAACCAGAGAACAGGTGCCTCCTATACTAATCACCATCAGCATTAGTGTAAGGGGTCAGTTTTGTACTCTGTCCCACATGTAATGGCCTACCAAGTTAACTTATCGTGTAGCTTGTCTGCTAGAAGTCATATTCCTGCAGAATGTAAATGGATGAGGTATAGAGATTTCAAGGAAAGTGTAAAATACAAGTAACAAAAGTAAGCATAACATCTTAAGATACCAATCATGATGACATTATTATACCAGCACCATTAATTCATTTGCATTTTTTCTCTATGATTTCACAAATCATACATCCCCATTTTAGTGCAAAATAATCAGTTATTGATTACCTTTTACAATTATAAAATATTAAATTATATAATTAAATGCTCATGAATTGTGTTCTGAATCAGCATCTTATTATGTAATTCAAGCTGTCCTTGAACTTACTATGGTGCCCAGGCTGACCTCAAACCTTCAGTGATCTTCCTGCCTCAGCCTCTCAGGTGCTGGGATTACAGACATGTGCCACCAGACTGGCTTAAATTTGATATATCTTAATACATTTTTGTATTTTAATATATGAAATACAGTTAGCCCCAAGAAGATCAGAGACACATATGTAAGCAAACAATTACAATTCCGTTTGACAAGCAGTTATACAAAAATACTAAATCAATCTTACGGAAAGTCATGGATTTCAATCAAACTTCTGTATTAGGCTCCAACAGACTGAACCTAAAGAGTCACTCAGGATGAAAGTTCCACAACACCAAATCAAAACCACGTTGTTTATCTGACCTTTGAAGAATGCAGTGAGGAGATGATATCCAAGCCTCTAAACAGGCCAGTTTTAGCCAGCCTGATAAAGTCTCCTCTCCTTTAACCCTCACAAGGATAATAACCTATGAGGTTAACCAAACAGCTCCTCATTTTACCCTGTTTCCATGTGCTTGTTAAAATTATCATATAAAAACTGATCATTTCACCTTGCTCAATGGAGTTCCTTTCTATTTCTTTGTAGATGGGATATTGTCCTGTTCATGAATTTCTCATAAAGCTTAATTAGAGCTTTAAAATTAATCTGTTGAAATATCTCTAAGACAGAGGCAATGGTATACAGGATCAGCCCTAATGCAAAAACCAAATGTAGTTTCAGAAAAAATACCATACCCAGAACTTCAAGGGTCCTTGAACTGACCCTAAAGTACCCATGATTTGATGTAGAGAAAAACAAAATCACAATGATACAAGGATGATACACGACTGCCAAATAACTCAAATAATATAAGGAAAATATTGTAACTCCCAACCTGCAAGCTGAGTTCATGTTCTCTAAAATTGAAGAATGAATTCTAGGAACAATGGAGGTTAAGAACAGGAAATATTTATCAAAGGAAAGAAAGCTTCTGCCTAAACTAGAAGGGGTCCCAAGTGGGTTGCTGAGGGCCCCTCTTCTCAAGGGAGTTTTATAGAGCAAAACTACAAGGCGAAGCAGCTCTAAGGTAAGAAACACTATAATCGACTAATAAAATCACAAGTATAGCCACTTAGGTAAGATTGATCCAATGGGAAATCACAAGGTGGATTTGAGGTGGGACAAATCTATGGGGAACCAATAAGTTTATGAGCATAATTACTTAGTTAATACTGATTAAATGGGGATCAAGTGGGGAAGCAAGTCACATAGTGTTTATGGAATGAACAGAGACTTTTCTTGAAAGGGAGGTTTCAACCCCCTAACCAAGCAGGTCAATACCTATTTAGAATATCAATCTGCTGTCCATCCCTAGGCAAACTATATAGGTTTAGGAATTCTATCTTTTGTCTTGAGGTCTGACCTTTAATGAATGCACCTCCACCCACAGTTGTAATGCATCTTCTGCACTAACTTTTCCAGGGTCTAGCCCTATCTGTCTGCCTATATTTTTAACTAACTTTGCTGTCTATAATAACAACACATGACTAAAAATAAAACATACTTTTATTAAAGGAAATTTGAGTACTTGATTCATATATTGTCTACAGATATTGAGGAAAAGATTCAAAAGCAATAAATACGGAGGTTTTATCCATTCACCCTGCCTCTACTTTCCACAGGACCATGAGTCTTCACCAAACAGATGATACACACTGGGTCCCACTATACGAGAACTGCTTTCTATGGTGAGCAGCTCCAGTGCTTCCAAAGTTTATCATTGCCTCTTTTCAAAGTTCCTTTTAAAACTAAAATTTTATGTAGTGCATCGTGTACATGTAATCCCAACTACTAAGGATACTAACACAGGACACGCAAAAGTTTGAGGCCAATTTAGACAATTTAGCAAGTCCAGTCTCACAGTAGAAAGGGGTAGAAACATAACTCAGTGGCAAATCCCTTATCTCACAAGACAAAGTCCCAGATTCAATCCCCAGTACCACAAAACAAACAAATAAAAACCTAAAATTTCATGTGATCAAAGTAGTCACAAGAGCACAGACATACAAATCAGAATGTTAAACACACAAGTTGAAAATCTACCTGGGTTTAGATCCTGGCTCTGGCATTTTTTTTAGCCAAGTCATTTTGTGTAGTTTGTTTTATCAGACTGTATCACATTTCCTATACCAGGAAAAATACTTATTGCTATTTATATGAGTACTCAAAGTTAATATTTTTAAAAAGTCAAGCACAAAGTTTGATACATAGCTTCTATTACTTGCAAGTAGTCAATGCAATAATTAGAAAATAGGACCAGTTTTCCAAATAATGTCCTGAATAGTTTATGAGCCCAGTTTATGACATTAAAATCATCAATGTAGAAAACTACTGCTTCTGTTCTCGTTGGTATAGGAAAAATATTCAGTTCAATCCATTGAAAAAACGACTATAAATCATTGAGACAAAAATCTGAGAGGAAAGAGATCCAAAATACTGTTTCTACAGTGATAGTATTCACATTGTTGTCTCATCTTGAAGGTAAGTTTCTCTGCATTCTGGATAAGAGTCTTTCTGGAGTAAGATAGAATCTCAGTGTTGTTCTGATTTGCATCTTTGGAATGACTGGTGATGGTAAATATTTTTTTTCATATGTTTGTCATTTGTACTTCTTCATGTGATAAGTTCATGTTCACATCAGATGCCTATTTTTGGATTGGGTCTTTAAATTTAGGGGGTCTGATTTTTTTCAGTTCCTTTCTTTATTTTGATTTTTTATTTATTTTTTTGGTACCTGAAATCAAACTCAGAACCTCATGCTTGCCAGGCAGGTGCTGTGTCACTGAGCTACATTTCTGGCCCATCTTTGTGTGTGTGTGTGTGTGTGTGTGTGTGTGTGTGTGTGTGTGTTAAAGAGAACAAACAATAAAAATTTAGAGAATATCAAAACAAGATAATAGGAGATTAACAGTGGTTAACATATTGCATATTGTTGTTTTCAAAGTAGTTGCTTAGATTATAAAATATAGGCATGAAAAATTGATCAAATAATATAAGCACAAACCATTCTTTTCAATGACCTAAGAGAAATTAGTAGTATAATTATCTTATTGAGCTTGAAATAAAAGTATAATTACCTGCACTGTTGGAGGGTGTGTATACTGGTACAACCACTGCAGAAATCAGTGTAGAGATTCCTCAAAAACTAGGGTTAGAGGTCCCATTTGACCCAGCTATTCCCTTTCTTGGTGTCTTCCCAAAAGAATTAAAAGCATTTTCCACAGCAATATAAGTGCACCCATGGTTATAAGAGCATAGTTTGTAATAGCTAAATATTGGGAACAACCCAAATGTCTATCAGCAGATAAACAGATAAAAAAGACACAGAGTTTTTTTATGCAATGGAGTACTACTCAGTCATAATGAAGGTTAAACTTGGGGCATTTACTGCAAAATGAATGGATCTTGAGACCATACTCTTAAGTGAAATAAACTGAACAAATTTGTAAATATTCCATTGTCTCTCTGTTGTGAGAAACTGAAAGTGTGAACAAGAACAAAATGTGTAATAGATATTATGAAATTGGAAGAAATTATCAAAAGGAAAAGGGAACTAGGGAGTGGGGAGGGAGAAAGGAAGGAAGGGAAAAATGATAAAAGAAGAACAAGACAAAGACAAAGTTTTGTGAATAAGCAGGGTGATAGAAGTTGAAGAGAGAGAAGTGGAATGGGAAAAAAGATTAATCAAAATAGATAATGTACAGGAACCAATTCTCAAAGGTGAATGTGATCATTTATATATCAAAATTGTACCAATAAGCTTAATTTAAAATACCTGTAAAAAAGTTTCTGTACTTTAAGGGTTTTAAATCATATTTTGGAGGACTCGCTAGGTGACTCACTAGTGTTCCTTGATGAGCTCACTCATCTAAAGTCATGTCTAGTTTCTGTCAACAGATAGGGTCTATAAAAGCTACAAAAAAACCAGGCTATTTTAGCACAGTTTTACATAAGGTATTGAAAAAAGAGTTGGATGTGCATCAATCAAAACTACAAATGACAGCTACTTATTATATTTTTAGTGTGAGAAAACTATGATTACAATTTTTTGGCAAAGTCTTTAATAATGATGCCAAATGAACCAGTGGAAATACATTAGGAATAAAAGGAAATGTAAGGGTTCCTTATGAAAGAATGGCATGTATTGAAGTCTAGAGAGTTTTAAGACCATTTAAGCAATCGCCAAAGTTAAACAAGGTAACAAATTTTGAGACTCTTGTTTAAACAGGATACATATTAAATACATATAGTAAATATTGTAGTTGGTGGTATATAGCAAGATTTAAAAATGTATTATTGCTTAATTAATATATATACATCTTTTTAATCATTAGAATATATAGGCATAGCAATGATTTATTAATATCTCTAAACTACATGATTCAGTAACAACCATTAAAAACTTTTACTTAAAGGGGCTTTTTTTCACAAACCTATTTATATATTGAAGGTTAAGAGAAGAAAGAATGCAGTTACAATAGATGGAAATGAAATTTCCATATTTGTCTATAAGAAAGTATCCACTGAAATAGTTTATTTTCCTAATTTGTCTTCTTTCTTGATTTACACTTGAGTGCACAAGATGCTTTATAAGTTTCTTTGTACGCTGATTGGGTCACAATTTTGATACACCTCAGAAACGCGTGGTTTCTTGTCTATCTCGGTCTCAGTGATGCAACCACTTCCTGCTAGGCTTCCTGTAGCATCAACCCAAGCTCAGTGTACAGAGGAAACCTTCATGCCGCTTCAGCCATGCCCCCACCATTGCAAATCTTTCTTTCCTTGTACTTGACCCCCTGAATTTAGTTTCATGGTCTTGAAGTGAAATCTCTACCTCTTCAGCTTAGACTGACTTGTGTTCTGCAAGTGCTTCACCTCTCCTGATCATTATCTGAAGGGTGATCCAGGCAAAATCCATGCTATCTATGAAGTCTATTAGTCTGTGAGACTTATTTTATTTGCCTCTCAAAATTTTACACTGTCTGTCTTGGTTACATTTCTCTCTTTGTTGACACAAAATACCTGACACCCAAAATTAGGGAAGGGAAGGTTTATTTCTTACAGTTTTGGGGGTTTCAGTCCATACTTAGCTGGTTCCAAGGCAGGGTGGCGTGGCTGAGGGGCAGTCTGGCTGCACGTGGCAAGAGTAAATGGGGCAAAAGAGAGGGAAAAAACACAGCTTCTTCCCTCTCTTACACTGTATATCAACTCCACCCCCAGGTGGATGCAGCTCTAACACAGCTAATCCCAGCGCTAATCCCAGTGCTAGACAACAAACCAATCACAAATGCTAGATTCAGTAGGCGGCATGACCACATGAGGCTTGGGGGGGCACCTAGATTACAAACCATAACACTGTCTAAAATATAATACCTACAAACGTATGTTTCATATATTTTGTCAACTCTAACTCTAACCATGGAAGCATAATTCAAATACAGTTCCACACTTGACAATGTTTATCAGTTAGTGCATCATAACTAGAATTTAACAGTATACAGGAATATTTTTTAACCACTGCACTGATATTATTAATTCAATAGACCTTTAACATTTTAATATTCAAAAAAGTATATTAAAATATTTAAAACTTTTATATATAGTTTCTTAAGAAATATCTTATTACAAATAAAAATTCAGGAAAATTTTATACCAAGGCAATATCAATAAGAGTAAATAAGTCCAGATTTTCCAAGCAAACAAAGATAAACTACTTAATAGAGATAGAATAATTTCAAAGACATTTCCAACCTTTCTAATTTGTTCAACTAGTGTTAGCAATGCCATTTATTTTAGAAAATTTAAAAGAAGAATGTTACAAGTGGTACTTTTTTTTGTATTGCTGTATGTGGATTTATATTTATTCCCTCAGAATTACTATAACTATTTGGTACTTGTATTAATGA